>JASAND010001245.1:0-44514 GCA_030248195.1 Trissonchulus latispiculum
AAAACTGGTCCGTTTAAGTCACGGATTAAAGTTTAATCCGTTTAATCCGTGAGCGTATTCATAAAATGATTAAAGTTTAAGTTAATCCGTTTAATCCAATTTATGAAAAGGCCCATGGATTAGTAAAATCTCACGTAGTCAGTCACACATGCTTTTTCAATAGAAACTTAATAATAGCATAATAGTAATAATATTATTAATTAGTGGGCGCCATGTACAAACTTTTTCGTTAACTTTGTAGCATTTTTTATGCTCTTTTTAACCACAATAAAATTATTGCAGTTCACCGAGCCGTATGTTCAGGAAGTATTTTTCAAACATTTAAATTTTGATGTCATTTTAAAACATGAAAAATTAAATTTCAATTTAAATCTTTAAAAAATCGTTTGTGAATTATTACTTCAGTTAACTTCAATAATTTTATTATGGTTAGAAAGAGCACAAAAAACGCAACAAAGTTAATGAAAAAGTTTGCTAATGGTGCCCGCTAACTAGTGTTGTGCATTGGCCGGTGCGGCCAATGGCTGGCCAATGGCCGGCCATTGGCCGGCCAAGCCATTGGCCGTTGGCCGAGAAAATCTCGGCCAGTTGGCTTGGCCGGCCATTGGCCGTTGGCCGGCCACCGGCCTTTGGCCAACGGCCAATTGGCTGGCCGTTGGCCGTTGGCCGATGGCCGGCCAATGGCCGTTGGCCGATCCGGCCAATGGCCGTTGGCCGGCCAACGGCCAACGGCCAAATGGCTGGCCGTTGGCCGTTGGCTGGCCAATGGCCGATTGCTGGCCAAGCTCAAATTTACTGATCTTGTGAGTTAACTGAGTTGAAAAATTTAATTTTGCTGCATAATATCGTAAACATGTTGCTGTATAAACGTTACATTAGATACAGTACCACAGATTTTCACTATGATGTTGACAATTTTGATCGTTATTAGCGTTATTTTACAATTAAATTTGCTAATTGCATGCAAATTTTAAGTGTGCTAACAACGTGGCGGTGAACGTCTCATCACTTTATTGCGGTCCTCCAGCAAAATTAAAACAGAGTTATAGCTTGTTGGAGCTAAATGTTTGGAAAAACTATTTTACAAATACTGTATATTGTAAATTGTACTATTGAAATGAAGTTTAATTAAGTTGACGCCTAATTAAGCACGGTAGACGAATAAAAATAGTAAATTCCAGCTCGCCAACGTTGACAAATAGCTAAAGAATGGCCAATAGCTTACGGCCAAGAAACAGCCAACGGCCACCGAGCAGCCAACGGCCAACCTGTGGGCCGTTGGCACTGGGCCGTTGGCCGGCCAACGGCCACTGGCCGGCCATCGGCCAACGGCCAACGGCCAGCCAATTGGCCGTTGGCCATTGGCCGTTGCCCGGCCAACGGCCAATGGCCGGCCAACGGCCAACGGCCAATTGGCCGGCCAACCTCAAACTCCGGCCAAGCCAAGCCAAGCCAACCATGGAAATTTTCGGCCAATCCCAACACTACCGCTAACTAGTAGTAATATAATTAACTTTAATATCTGAAACTTGTTTCTGGGCTCAGCGTAGCTGCGGCTGGCCACTAACTTTAGGGCCCTACGTTTAGTAGCCCTTGAAATTATTACGTGAATAAGATCGCCCTTCACTAAAGTGAGGACCCTAAATGTAGTGTCACTTGACCCTAAAAAGGAACACTTTTTAGTGGAGCTTTGTGAATACGGCCCCTGTTCGACGACTAAAGTTGGTGTTAGCCTAGATAGCCTAGATAGTGGTAGCTAGATTGTTTACTTGGTGTGGTCAGGAGGTATTGTGCAAGCCTGAATAAAAGACGTGTTGTGTTTGCAGATAAGATTGTCAGTTACAATTGCATTATACATTCATTATCATAAGAATATCCTTTCATTTGCGATGCGCTCCGGCCTGCCACTGCCACGGCCACTGCCACGGCCACGGCCACGGCCCCTGCCCTGCCAACTCTTTATCGGACCTAAAGCATATCTCAATACGGTTTTCTGCTTTCCCGTGGAAAAAAGATTACCATTGCACTAGAAAGGATATTGTGAATTGCGAAGAAGCAGAGAACTGAACCTTTACGTATGACTACACGAAAACCTCAGTAGCCTAAATCTACTGTACTGTGTACATGGCTGGCAGAGGTCAGGGAAAGTGCCAAACGTCACCCCAGTTTGCGCCTGACTCAGAGTCAGATGACGAACTTCGTAGAATCAGAGTTAAATTCCTTCTACAAAATGTGTTTTCTGCCATTTCATTAAGAAGCTAATAGCTGCAGCTTAGCCGGTATCACGAAAATATGACGTAGTGGGCCCGCTAAGTTCAGCTAAAATAATAATTTTTCAGTAACTAAACATAAGTGTGCCGGCCATTTTGTTCTTGTTGAGGAATGTGCACATTCAGTGTTATGCTTTCACGTTGTGTTTTTGCGTTGTCTATTGTTGTATAATTATTCAGCATTTTATTGTCACCGTTCATAGCTTGCTTCTTTGTATGTTTGTTTTTTGTCTATTATTTGGCATTGCAGGCTTGTTTTTTGGAAGAGGAGGAATTGCAAGAACTATAAAACAAAAAGATAAAAAGTAGGGGTGATCTGTTCGACACTAAAGCTGGTGTTAGCCTAGATAGAAGTTGTTGCAAGCTTGAATAGAAGACGGATGTGTTTGTACATAAGACTGTCAGTTACGATTGCATTATACATTCAATATCTTTAGAACATCCTTACAACTCCACAGAGGTAAGTTTGCTAAAGGATCCATTAGTCTTAAAAGCACACTTAAGCAAAAGTAAGTAGTCGTTTATTGCCGTGAAAAATGTCAAAAATGATGGGTTTTGCACACATAAACAATGTATAGCATGGAAACAGCCAAATAAAATTCGGCACGCAGCCAAACATCATTTAGCGTCGAAATGGATTGCCAGCTTCCGTTTACTGTTCAAAAATCCGCAATTATTGATAACAGGATGCCGACAGTTTGGGTTTGACAATCTCAACAGAGTATCGTTTATCAGATTCATCGTATTTGGTAACGGTTTGATGTTTGGCTCGATGTGGCTCCGGTCTGCCCAGAAGAGTGTTACGCTGATCTTCAACTATCTTGCTGGCTGCCACATCCTTCGACTGAAAATATGAAGCTTCAAATGAAATTTGAACCATCACCATACATTAACACGGGGTCCAAATCTGGCATTAGTCTGCCCCGACTTTAAAAAAGACCCTTAAAATTCTAAAATTTTAAAGGAGTCTATATACCACAAAATTAGCAAAAATTGCAAACTTTTGACAGATTAGAGTTTATTAAGAATTTTTTGAAAAAATCACTAAAATTTGCTAAAGAATGTTAAATTTTTAGTACAAAATCACTGATAGGTCTACCTTTTTTCCCCTTCTGGAACAAAGGGTCTGCACTTTTTTCCTTCTCGCTGAGAGGGTCTACCCGTTTTTGTAGGTCTGGGGTGAGTTTGCATCCACCTAATCCCCACGTTATCCTATGACCATCACCGTTTTTTATGATTTTCACTTTTTTGTAGGCACTTCATGGGTTGACGAGTGGGTGCCTTGACTGGCATAGAACAGGTGACCAGTACTTACTATGTGTCACACGATAAAATAACAGTGGATCAAAACCACTAACTTCATTGTGTTTGATACACTATAACATCTTTTTCCCCCTTTCAGATGTGACTGTGCACATCTCAAACCTGAACGTTCAACGTACAGTATCAAGACTTCGTGAGAACTGTGCATTAATTTTCCATCTGCAACAATTTTCCATACTACCTTCGTTTTCGTGCTGAGAGTGCTTTTCAGAAACTTGTCTTGTTTTGCGAATCCGTGGTCCAAACTACGTGAGTATGAGAAAATAGGCGATAGTAGCAGAAACACTCCCCCACCCTGGGGAAGCGCATTTATATTGAAAAATATATTATGTACTCTTACTAATTCCTTCTGATTAAACCAAAGTTTGGGCCAAGGTACCACTTACTCCGGAGTAGCAGAGAAAGATTGTCTTAACAAACTGGCGATAGCGCTGACTAAACCCGTAGTAGATGAGACA
Organism: Trissonchulus latispiculum; assembly: GCA_030248195.1. Lineage (NCBI taxonomy): Eukaryota > Metazoa > Nematoda > Enoplea > Enoplida > Ironidae > Trissonchulus > Trissonchulus latispiculum. The sequence continues at coordinate 4,052 of JASAND010001245.1, forward strand.
GTTGGTACAGGAATTGAGCATTACCAGAGCATTGCTGAAAACGTGCAATATTTTCACGAGTTTATAGCTGCGCCTGGCCGGATCAATAAACAGCGACTCATCCACGGCTTCCAGTATGTTCAAGACGTAGGGTAAACTGTTGGTTAGTACAAAAATTAGGATTAGGGCAACCATCATGTAGGTCACGTGATGCTCTCGCATATCTTGTCGACTGATTTGACGACGCTGTTTTCGCATACTTCGAATGGTCTGAATGATGTAACAGTTCATGACAATCAAAAAGACAAATGGTATCAGAAAATGACTTAGTAGGTAGAGAATTGTGACATAGTACAACTGATAGCCGCTGTCCAGGCGTAGTAAAAAGTCGGCTTTTGGATGTCCATTACTGTCATAGGTAAAAGTGTACTCAAAAAATCGCACGAAATTGTAGGCAAACGAAATGAACGAGATAAAGATAATGGCACCCCAGGCCCGACGTGTGGTACAGACGGTTTTCTGACGAAACGGGAAACAGACGGCAATAAATCGTTCGACTGTAATTAGTACAAAAGTCCATACCGAAGCGGTTCGGGCCGTCATACAAACCGGGTAGACGAAAACGAAACAGTAGACCCGAAAATGTCGCAAAATGCTGCTCCGAAGCTGAAGCATAGGCGGCAGAAATAGCGGTAGCGCCGTCAAAATCACCACATTATCGCACAGGCAAAGTCCCACTAGAATCGTATTGATGGGATTTTTCATTCGGTGCGAAGAAAATACCAAGGAGCTGACGGTATTTCCGATTAGGCCAAATAAACACCACCCCAGAGTTAGCCAACCAACGGCCTTGGATATTAGCACATAGGTTTCCATAAAACTGCCATTGTTATTTGGATGATCCAGTGTTCGATTCATTCTAGAATGAATAAAATTTTTTAAAAAAGGCTTGCCTTTAGTTGCAACATTGTAGCAAACTTGAACCAGGAAGCTAATGCCAAAAATATGAAATATATAATACAATTATATATGATTTATGGCGAATTTCAACCACTTAACTTCTCTATTGGGGAATTTCAGTCCCCTATTCCATCGTCGACGTTTGACAAGCTTTACACCATTATTTCCTTAGTTTATAACAACTTCTATTGCTGTTTCTGTAGTCCTCATACCGCATTTAAAAGACAACTAATTCACATTCCGATGGTTTAATCCTAGTTTTTCCGGATTTGATCAAAAAAATACAGTCCTTGTTCAGTAGGATTTTCAGTTTTTTGAACATTTTTGTCTATGGTAAAAAATCCCTAACTTCCGTAAAAACTGGAGTGCCCACGTTTACAGCGTTGTGCAGGATCTCGTAAGATTTCTGACAGTTAAGATTTGCCTCATTCATTAGTTTTGAGCCTCACCCCTTTTCAGAAGCAGCATTAATCCTGATATGTATGCTCGTGTTTGTGTCATAAAAATAGCCTGTCCTGTCACAAATTCTGATCCTAAATCTATCAGCCGGTTAGGTGAGAGGGCGGATGTATGAGAGATGTGTCCTTAATCATTCCCCTCTAACTAGTTTCAGTGAATCTTCCTTCAACCGCTCAAGTTCGCTGAAACTACGCAGTCATTCTGACACATGCAAGAGTACATAATAGATAAGAGTGTGACTAGTGTGCCTCTGTGAAATTCAGCTTAGTACGAGTAAAGATCTAAGTATAAATGAATAAAGGTCTAAGTATAAATAAAGTTTGATAGACCGGAGTCAGAAAATTAGGTTCCCGATTGGGTGGGGGAAAGGTCGTCAACTAGATTTAGACAAGAAAAAATTCTTTTTGTGACCGCTCAACACTCCCTCCCGTGGTGCCTCAAATAGGCTACAACAACAAGAGACTTTCAAGGTATATATATATATATATATATATATATATATATATATATATATATATATATATATATATATATATATATATATATATATATATATATATATATATATATAGGGTCTTTCCCATTATCCCCCCCATAGCTTCGTAGAAGTACTGAAGATGCACACTTTGGCGGATTGAGTTGACATTTGGTGGGGGTAGGTTTTCGGACCTGCTGATTTAAAAAATGCAAAAATTTTAAAATTTTAAAAAAATTTTAAAAATTTTAAAACTTTAGTTTGGTAAGGGGGGACCAAGGGGAACCGAAAAATTTTTTGTCTTCGATTTTGCTGAAAAGATGTATATAGGGGTTTTCGGAATCGTAGAACACGAATCTGAGATCCGTTTTTCGATCCAGCTTTCTGTTAGCTCAATATAAGCTAAAGTTCTAAGCTTAAGATATAAGCTTAGCCTGAGCTAACGAAAAGCTGTATCGAAAAACGGATTTCAGATTCGTGTTTTACGTCCCCGAAAACCCCTATATACATCTTTTCATCAAAATCGAAGACAAAAAATTTTTCGGTTCCCCTTGGTCCCCCCCTTACCAAACTAAAATTTTAAAATTTTTAAAATTTTTTTAAAATTTTAAAATTTTTGCATTTTTGAAATCAGCAGGTCCGAAAACCTACCCCTACCCAATTTCAACTCAATCCGCCAAAGTGTACATCTTCAGTGCTTCTACGAAGCTATGGGGGGGATAATGGGAAAGACCCTATATATATATATATATATATATATATATATATATATATATATATATATATATATATATATCTAGAAGCCTGACTGATAATCTAGATTTTATTGTAATCGTTTTTCAAGTTTCGCCGAAAATAAGCTAAATAAAATCCTAAATCTTGGCATACAAATTGAGCAGTGCGTACGTACGTACTAATTATTTTGCAAACTTTTTATTTAAAAATTTTTCCTTGTCAGTTCGCTAATAGGGTTTTAAATTCAACAAGCTGTTGTAATACATGGTAGGCTTATTTTGATATTTTGCAGATTAGTGAATACAGCTGAGGCTAGGTAGAAGGCCTTTTGAAGGGTGTAATTAAATTTAAAACTTTGAAATTAAATCAGTGCCAGACAAAATTACTATTGTGGCGCTACTTGAGTGTGTTTTGTATGTTTCATTCACTGAAGTTAAAGTTAATATTCTAGCGGGTCCTTATGTCTTCGAAATGTCTATTTTGTGGCCCACTTGCCAAAAAGAAGCTTGGCTGTCTGGCAACAATCTCCAAATAAGACTACAACCAAACGTTTATCCAGCCTCGTACATTGGTTTAGTAAACTAAAATTCAAAAATCCCGAGTCAAACCAACCTTATTCCGCTACCGGGTTTTTTGTTCGGTGTTTTGGTTTTTTGTGTCGATAATGGAGGGGTCACTTGAAGGTGATTCTAAATTTTACAGGAAGAAAAATTTTCATTTTGATCCTACAGGAAAATGGTCTGAACCCTGGACACTCTGATATTGATATATTCTAAACCGACTTTAGGAAATATAACTAGATAAAGAAAATAGACAAATGGAAAAGCCCGAAGGCTCCTGGATTTTCATCCTCAACTTTCGGTTTTTCCTTTTCAATTTTCCCCTTGAATTTCCTTTTAATTTCCTGTATTTCAAATATAGGCTACAAAATCGCCGTAAAGGACTAATGTGCCCTCAGAAACTTCAGCTTATATTTGAGTCATCTCCAAAATTTTAGAGAAATTAAAAATTTATTCGGACTATAAAGTGTACCAAATATTGAGCTAAGAAAAGCACACTTCTATGACTACCGTTTCCATTGTCTTTCCTGATGATGGGCTGTCTTACTTTTCCTTTGTTGGAACGTGTCTTAAAGTCATGCTTAAATGGTTTGTCAGAGTCAGGCCCCGCAGAGTTGCTCCTCACTTTAGTTTGAAAGTTTCATCCTTTTCTTGCCTACTTTTAGTTTAGCAAGCATTATCAGAACAAGCCGTGTTACATACCAGAAGTTCCAAGTTGTTCACTTCAACACTAGCAAGAGCACATAATTAATGTCAGTCGTTAACTGACAGCATTTGCACAATAATTTGTGTATTGGGCTCTCAGTTGTGGGGGCAGGTGCTCTGCTGTGGGCGGGAGTCAATGTCCTGCAGCTAATAACTATAAGGCGTGTTGCTTATCCCACTCTTAGTTATTGTGTACTCTTGATACTGGCAGCGAACTATCAGCTAGCGTAAAGGAATAGGCCTAAATTTTCGTAACCTTAAACAATTCTGTATGGCGAACTTGTATGCCTTGAAAACTAGACTAAAAGCGTAAAAGCTATTTACTACAATGGTCCAACACTGGATATCATTGTTAGCAACAAAATAGAAAGCTTCCCATTTCCTCAACGAAAGCGTTTTTGTCATTTTGCTCCGTAAGGATAGTGCGTTTGACGCGGTCTGCAAACGTTGGGTAATCAACTGCTAGCTATGATTATACAAAATCTAGCATATATGCTGAGACTGTAGCTTAAAAGTGTAGCTTAAGTTTCTAAAAAATTAGCCAAAACAATTTTTTCCCTAAAGATGACGATTTAATTCCGTAGTCGGTTGTAAATTGTGACGTCGTTTTAGAAAATATTTCACACTTTGTGTTTGTAATCATTGAACAATTATTTCCGCAGTTTTGCAAAAACCGGTTGCAGCTCTGCTTTTATCCGATTTAAATTGATTTGAAGTTTGCCATAAATCATACGTAATTGTATTATGTATTTCATATTTTTGGCATTAGCTTCCTGGTTCAAGTTTGCTACAATGTTGCAACTAAAGGCAAGCCTTTTTTAAAAAATTTTATTCATTCTAGAATGAATCGAACACTGGATCATCCAAATAACAATGGCAGTTTTATGGAAACCTATGTGCTAATATCCAAAGCCGTTGGTTGGCTAACTCTGGGGTGGTGTTTATTTGGCCTAATCGGAAATACTGTCAGCTCCTTGGTATTTTCTTCGCACCGAATGAAAAATCCCATCAATACGATTCTAGTGGGACTTTGTCTGTGCGATAATGTGGTCATTTTGACGGCGCTACCGCTATTTCTGCCGCCCATGCTTCAGCTTCGGAGCAGCATTTTGCGGCATTTTCGGGTCTACTGTTTCGTTTTCGTGTACCCGGTTTGTATGACGGCCCGAACCGCTTCGGTATGGACTTTTGTACTAATTACAGTCGAACGGTTTATTGCCGTCTGTTTCCCGTTTCGTCAGAAAACCGTCTGTACCACACGTCGGGCCTGGGGTGCCATTATCTTTATCTCGTTCATTTCGTTTGCCTACAATTTCGTGCGATTTTTTGAGTACACTTTTACCTTTGACAGCAACGGGCATCCAAAAGCCGACTTTTTGCTGCGCCTAGACAGCGGCTATCAGTTGTACTATGTCACAATTCTCTACCTGCTAAGTCATTTTCTGATACCATTTGTCTTTTTGATTGTCATGAACTGTTACATCATTCAGACCATTCGAAGTATGCGAAAACAGCGTCGTCAAATCAGTCGACAAGATATGCGAGAGCATCACGTGACCTACATGATGGTTGCCCTAATCCTAATTTTTGTACTAACCAACAGTTTACCCTACGTTCTGAACATACTGGAAGCCGTGGATGAATCGCTGTTTATTGATCCGGCCAGGCGCAGCTATAAACTCGTGAAGATATTGCACGTTTTCAGCAATGCTCTGGTAATGCTCAATTCCTGTACCAACTGTCTCATCTACTACGGGTTTAGTCAACGCTATCGCCAGTTTGTTAAGACAATCTTTCTCTGCTACTCCGGAGTAAGTGGAAATTCAGCTTAAATTTACGTTTAGCCTAATTTATTAGTCACCTATCAATTATAATCTAATTTCTATTGAATATAATATAAAATATAAAAGCCCTTCACCCAAGAGGTGGGGGAGTGTTTCTGCTACTATCGCCTATTTTTCTCATATTCCCGTAGTTTGTACCATGGATTCGCAAAACAAGACAAGTTTCTGAATAGAAAACTCTAACGAAAACGAAAGTAGTGTGGAAAATTGTTTCAGATTAAAAATTAATGCACAGTGAATACTGCACATTGAAAGTTCAGGTTTGAGATATGCACAGTCACATCTGAAAGGGGGAAAAGATGTTACAGTGTATCAATCACAATGAAGTTTAGGGAGTTTTGATCCACTGTTATTGTTATCGTGTGACTGATTACCTGTTCTATGCCAGTCAAGGCACAGACTCGTCAACCCACAAAAAAATGGAAAAAATGCCTACAAAAAAGTGGAAATCAGAAAAAAACGGTGGTGGGCACAGGATAACGTGGGGGAATGGTTGGGTGCAGGCTCCCCCAGACCTGCAAAAAACGGGTAGACCCTCTCAGCGAGAAGGAAAAAAGTGCAGACCCTTTGTTCCTGAAGGGGAAAAAAGGTAGGCTCATCAGTGATTTTGTACTAAAAATTTAGCATTCTTTAGCAAATATAAGTGAGTTTTTTAAAAATTCTTAATAAACTCTAATCTGTCAAAAATTTGCATTTTTTACTAATTTTGTGGTATACGGATTCCATAAAAATTTTGGAATTTTTTAAGGGTGGATAGACCCCTTTTTAAATTCGGGGCCCACTACGGGTCTCTTGCGCAATTCCCCCCAGCCATAACTTTTGATTTTTTTGACCAATAACTTTGAAATTTTGTATGGGTGCATAGAGGCTGATGAATTCAAAAATTCAAAAATTTTAAAATTTTAAAAGGTTTTTAAAAAGTTTTAAATTTTATTTTGGTAAGGGGAGACCAAGGGGAACCGAAAAATTTTTCGAAAAAATTTTGCTGAAAACGTGCATACAGGAATTTTCAGGGGTGCTGAGCACGAATCCGAAATCCGTTTTTCGATAAAGCTTTTCGTTAGCTTAAAATAAGCTAAAGTTATAAGCTTAAGATATAAGCTTATCCTGAGCTAACGAAAATCTTTATCGAAAAATGGATTTCGGATTCGTGCTCAGCGCCCCTGAAAACCCCTTGTATGCACGTTTTCAGCAAAATTTTTTCGAAAAAGTTTTCGGTTCTCTTTGGTCCCCCTTCCTTACCAAAATAAAATGTAAATTTTTTTAAATTCTTTAAATTTTTAAAATTTTTGAATTTTTGAATTAATCAGCCTTTAGTATGCACCCATACAAAATTTCAAAGTTATTGGTCAAAAAACTCAAAAGTTATGGCTGGGGGGGACAGACTACTCCCAGATTCGGGCCCCGTGTTAATGTATGGTGATGGTTCAAATTTCATTCAAATTTTCATACATTTTCAGTCGAAGGATGTGGCAGTCAGCAAGATAGTTGAAGATCAGCGTAACACTCTTCTGGGCAAACCGGAGCCACATCGAGCCAAACATCAAACCGTTACCAAATACGATGAATCTGATAAACGATACTCTATTGAGATTGTCAAACCCAAGCTGTCGGCATCCTGTTATCAATAATTGCGGATTTTTGAACAGTAAACGGATGCTGTCAATCCATTTCTACGCAAAATGATGTTTGGCTGCGTGCCGAATTTTATTTGGCTGTTTCCATGCTCTACATTGTTTATGTGTGCAAAACCCATCATTTTTGACATTTTTCACGGCAATAAACAACTACTTACTTTTGCTTAAGTGTGCTTTTAAGACTAATGGATCCTTTAGCAAACTTACCTCTGTGGAGTTGTAAGGATGTTCTAAAGATATTGAATGTATAATGCAATCGTAACTGACAGTCTTATGTACAAACACATCCGTCTTCTATTCAAGCTTGCAACAACTTCTATCTAGGCTAACACCAGCTTTAGTGTCGAACAGATCTCCCGGAGATTTGATCGAGTGCTGACAAAGAATGGCGGCGAAAAAGATAAGTTTTGAGAACGTGTTTTTTTTGTTTAAAATCAATAACACGATTATTACAGATTTCCAACAACTTTCTAACTTTACTAGCACTGTAGTAATTAATTAGTCCACTCTTAGTGGTTAACTAACCTTTAGGAACGCTAATATGTATTTGGTGAAGGAGCACTGACGCCTAACAATGCCAGCGCAAGGAATTCATTCACAGACATTGCGTGCATTTAAAATTCTAAAAACCGTATGTGCGCATGTTGCATTTGCTTTTTGAATTAATAGGTTGATTCTAACCGCAACCTACCGATTTCGGGAAGTATCAGATTCTGTTAACCTGCTATGTCATCTCCAGATTGTCTACTGATCTGGCCAAATTAGCGCTGATCAACATACTCAGCTCTAAGTTTTCGTTTCTTGTTTCACGTTAATCTTTTCCTTAAGTATCGTTCAAAGCACATATATTGCAGGGTCTAACATGTGAATTGCAATTTTGCAAGTTGACGAAATTGAACGATATATTCCTTGGGAATGGCGTCCAATTTTGTGTTGTGGCAAGTAACCTGTGGTTGAGACACACAGGAAGCTCTGTAGCTAAAATTGCATCAGTATCTCAGCTATGTTTATTTCTGGTAAAAGGAAACTGCAACACTGCGTAATTGTAGGTAAATGTGTAATGTCAGACAGTCTGGAAAAGTACAACGGCTCAGCAGTTCCGTAGAGGGAGTGATTCATTTCCCACCTGCTGTAACCTTGGTAGAAATGCGGAACCAAGTCGATCTAACCGCCATCCTGTGGTATTCTTGGTTGTGGGAATGATCACACATCAGGGACAACCTAAAAGGGCATCTTTGCGCTTTGGCACACACAGCCCCATGGTCTCATAAAGACTTCTCCCCAAGACTTCATAAAGAAAAGAACGAACAAGATGTTGAAAGGACTAGAAGAATACTAAAGCTGACCTAGTCATCTTGTTCTGTATATAATTGTACATACTATGACCAACCCCAACTCAGCTGGTCCAGCAGGACCGGGAAATTTTATTGGAACGAAACGCATATGCACTGTGAGCTGACTGGGGAGAAGGCTGGATGCTCTCCCCACTCCCCGCTCCGCAGCTCAAAACATGAAAGTTCCAAACTTGGCTGATGCCAGCTGGTGTCAGATCTATAGATTTCTGCTATAAAATTGGTTGGTACTGTAGTACCAGATTTTCCACCCCACCTTCCGATTAATTACTTTTGCGTTAACCGAGATTTGCAAGGAGTTGGCCGCTCAAGAGGGGAAACCCTTTTGAGTGGAGCCAACAGGTGATCACGAATGCACACCAGCAGCGGGGTCACTTCTGTTTCGGCAGTAGCCTTGATGACGCCTCGGGTAATTGCATACAGCAATTATTCAGTGCCTGATCTTGATTCCCTACCCCCTCCGGAAAACAAAATCTAGAAAAGTTTAGATCAGGCACTACCCCTGCAGGCGAAAGCGACTGGGGTGTGGCACGTAGCGAAAAAAAAACAGATCTCCCCTACTTTTTATCTTTTTGTTTTATAGTTCTTGCAATTCCTCCTCTTCCAAAAAACAAGCCTGCAATGCCAAATAATAGACAAAAAACAAACATACAAAGAAGCAAGCTATGAACGGTGACAATAAAATGCTGAATAATTATACAACAATAGACAACGCAAAAATACAACAACGTGAAAGCATAACACTGAATGTGCACATTCCTCAACAAAAACAAAATGGCCGGCACACTTATGTTTAGTTACTGAAAAATTATTATCTTAGCTGAACTTAGCGGGCCCACTACGTCATATTTTCGTGATACCGGCTAAGCTGCAGCTATTAGCTTCTTAATGAAATGGCAGAAAACACATTTTGTAGAAGGAATTTAACTCTGATTCCACGAAGTTCGTCATCTGACTCTGAGTCAGGCGCAAACTGGGGTGACGTTTGGCACTTTCCCTGACCTCTGCCAGCCATGTACACAGTACAGTAGTTTTAGGCTACTGAGGTTTTCGTGTAGTCATACGTAAAGGTTCAGTTCTCTGCTTCTTCGCAATTCACAATATCCTTTCTAGTGCAATGGTAAAGCCTGGTTCACACTGCTGTCTTATGTCTTATGTCTTCTGTCTTTTGTCTTATGTCTCATGTTTTATGTTCTTTGTCTTAAGACAGAACCGTTCACACTGCTGTCTTATGTCTCTTGTCCTAGGCAGCACATTTGAATCTTTCAGCCAATCAACTTGACAATGACTAGACTAGCTGTAATGTGATTGGTTTATCTCGTAAGACATAAGACAAAAGTTGAGCCTGGCCCAAGTCTGTCTTAAGACAAAAAGACATAAGACATAAGACATAAAACATTAGCGTGAACGCCTTAAGACACAAGACATAAGACAAAAGACATAAGACATAAGACACCAGTGTGAACCAGCCTTAATCGTTTTTCCACGGGAACGCAGAAAACCGTATTGAGATATGCTTTAGGTCCGATAAAGAGTTGGCAGGGCAGGGGTCGTGGCCGTGGCAGTGGCAGGCCGGAGCGCACCGCAAATGAAAGGATATTCTTATGATAATGAATGTATAATGCAATTGTAACTGGGAGTCTTATGTACAAACAAAACACGTCTTTTAGGCCTATTCAGGCTTGCACAATACCTCCTGACCACACCAAGTCATCAATCTAGCTAACTACCATTATCTAGGATATATAGGCTAACACCAGCTTTAGTTGTCGAACAGATCTCCCCCACTTTTTCTCTTTTTGTTTTATAGTTTTTCTTACAGGAGTCAGAGCCAAATCCTATTGTCTCATGACCCTTGGGTGGAGTACTTCTTGATCCAGGACTCACGTTCATTTGATCCGCTCTAGACTTTTCCCGAAATAACAAAAATAAACACGAAAAACTCAGCTAAATTTTTCTCAAGTTGTAGACTCTTGTATTGGAGAGTCCACTCAGGTTTAACAGATTCTGGCAAAGAGAATTTTTATAGGATTCAGAAAGTTATAATTTGCATTGAACAGCTAAGAATTAAGAATATGCGGATTCCTACAATAAAATCATCTCAGACATTTAATTTTATTGCTGGATTTTTACACATGAAATTCCAAGTACACCCCTGGTTGGTTCATCCAGAATGGTCAGATAATGGAACAAAACTTCGAGGAAAATTTAGCTTAAATTTTTTAATATTATATGTTTAGAATATTGTGATTTGTTCCAAATCAATTAATACATTCCAGTCTATCACCTACCATTCTGCCATTCTCAACTGCACTGATTTGCAAAACAAACTGTATTTTATATAGTTAAAAATTGCCGCCTTTCAAGCATTGTAAATAAGATTGGCGTAGAATGCTATGTTTAATATAAGTGATTTCTTAATTGTTAAAGTAAGTCGGACATTTGCACCTGTTACGGATTTTCGAATTCTGTGGGGTCCAAAATAGAAGTACATTTGTTTGACCTAAGATTCTGTAAGGCAGTCCAAAGAAACACAAATCTGACTTGCCTTAATTTAGTGCAATGGGCCGTGAAAAGGTCAACTTTATATCGTGGTCCCCACACAATACACAAAAGCCCTCCAATAATATGCTTTGCTAGTTTCTTCGTTATTTCTTGGAATGCACAGAAAGAAATCAATATATTCAGTTCACTGTGAGTCATCTGTCTATTCAGAAGCTTTCTTTTTAACACAGGACTAGCTTAGTCGGATGTTTTGTATACAGATATGCAAATTAGGTTTAGAAGCTGTTCAAGCATATGAATTAACAACCTTCACGCAGACTTCAGCTGTCAGGAATCTAAACAGTTGCAGTATTTTTGGTCAGTAGCTTGAGAGCTCCTCACTGGTGCATTATGTAACAAGGTTAAGATTGCGCTGGACTTCATAATTACTTCCAAGACATGTTTCCAAGCAGGTTTTACTGATATTAGCTGAGTAATGAGTAATTAGTAAAAATGAGTAACTCATAGAAGTCTAGAAAAGTCTAGACTCCTGTGTCTGTTGGAACTGATGCGGGTAGGTCGGGCTCCCTGTCTTCTGCTTTCTGCAATTTTCTGAGTATTGCTTGCTTTGGAGTTGGCATTTTGCAGATTTTGGATTTATTTTAGAAATGAGGTTTGATACGCTATGATAAGCGAATAAATAATCGACTTTGTTTTATTTAATTGGATTATATCGGCACTCATTTCAAACCCTCTAAGTGAAGGACACAGCATAATTTTGCTGGAAATTTTGTACATCGCACATCTTTGACACAAATTTGTCCCAATCAGTCACGTAGTGGATTCAGTTCCTGGATTTCACACCCGACAAAAGTGGCGACCGTGACTACTGGACACGATTGAAGGAATATTTTGAAATCAAATTGGATAGTTCGTCAAAAACCTGAGGTATCTACGAGACCTAAATATCAGTTCTGCGAGAGGAGGGGGCATGGCCCCAATCGTTGCTGGGACAAGACCCCCAACCGGCCCTAACCTGTCACGGAGTATGACAATTTTGTTTGGCCGCCACAACAGCATCCTGATCTAGAATGGCATATGTTGGAGTAACCCAATAGGAGGGTTTCGGGATCTCCACCCCCTCGCCCATCAATTTCACATCGGCTATATTAGAACAAAAGTTAGTTTTGAGTCAAAATTCTACTTTTTGTTGACAAATCAGCCGAATACCTCCGAACAGTGATGGGCAATATTGCCTCAGTACAAGATCACGAGCAGGCGACAAAGAAATATTTCAACACCACAGATGCGATGTTATTGCTGGTTCATAAAGGTTCGAAAGTGCAGGATTCAGCTGCGATATTTGACGCGGGCTGGGCATCCCTCCCGGAGAAACCGAGTTGGTCCATGCGTCTCAGCTTGCCTCGGACCCGGCGTGTGAGCGCAAGACTTGGACGTTTCTTTCATCACAGCCTGGAGTGTCAAAATACTTTCCAAAATGTTGGTCACCCCGGTCTATCCAATTAAAGATGGGGTAAAGACGTTACAAAATTTTAAGACCAGAAAAGACCTTCCGGGATAGCCTGTTAAAGACGATGTTCAAGGCTGGGGGAACGTAATCCGACATAGGAATATTAACACATATTCGCGCTTCTGTGGAATTTTTATTTCGTAATCACTTGTTTTCTTCCATTAACAAGGGCGACAACAACATCAACGACAACGACAACGACGACAACGACATCAACAAGGGAACTTCCATTAACATTGTTGAGTCCTGTGCTTTACACCAATTGTTACTTGTTCTCGTACCTTGGCCGAAATCAGGGGGCGTTCAAACTGAAAAGTTTTCCACAAAAATTCAAGCTTTGCAAATTTTACGCATTATTTGTTGTTATTATTATAATTATTATTTGTTATTATTATTTGTTTCGGTTCTGGAAGCATTTCACCAGTTCAGTGGATTGCCAACATTGGTTCCGGATCATCTTTATTTGTCATTTGGCAGCTGAAATTATTTTGTGAGCATTTAAAGACAACATTAAGGGGGACATTGAGACAGTCTTTGAGTTATAAAGCACACTAATTGATGAATTGCTTTCTTCTTCGTGAAGGAATTATTTTGCTCTAAGAAAAGCGTTAGAGTGAATCTGAATCAAACTTTGCAAGTAAATTTTGTGTATCATTTTGGTCGGAGTTACCTATATCGGTTCTGTTTCATATCATTTTATCTTGATACATTTTAATTTTCTTTAAGCATCTTGAGGGTGTACAAGGTACAGATAAGAGTGTGTAATACCTGGATAATAGTTTGTTGTCTCGGACGTTACAAGTATTTCTTGTTCCATTTGTGGTTTTAGTTGGATTGAGTTTTTTGTAAAAGTCACGAGTAAAATCTGAGTGTTTGTGCTGGTTCTTCCCCACGCCATACAATTTGCTTTTGACTGCTCATTATTTCTCCCCATGTGCCTACACTTCTGGTTGTGTGCTGACTCCTCTTGGACCGCATCGGTAAATCGGCTCATCCGGCTTTGCATAGGATGCTTTTATGGTTATCTTTGCGATTTTGTCGTGGTTTGGCTAGAGAGAAACTGGTGCCATTGCGTGTGGTGGGTGGCCCTCTTCATGTGCCCCGCTCCTGCAATCCGATGCGTGTGGTCCATATTAGAACTTTATCTCGCCAGTACTGGCGTTCGGCTTCGTGGTCGCCTATTGCTCGCCTATGTTGTTCGAGGATGTTTCCTGGAACCTGTTTGGTTTACTTGTTTACTAAATTGGTAAAACTGACTTGGGTTTTGGAACTCTTTTGAGTTTTGGGATGTTGTCCTGCCCGATAAAAGTGACACTGAACCATCTTGGTGCGGTCCTCTCCCCGTGCTGGCCGCAAACACTGGTTATCCCCTATTTAGTGAGCAGTTTGTCTGCCTTTGTTAGCGTTATCTTTGGGTAGTAATTCTCACAGATTCCAATTTTCTACTTAAATACGTTTATTTAAGCTACTTTAACAGCTGAATCCGGTGAACTAACGCTTCTATGCACTGACCCCTAAGGTGGGATCGGCTTGATGAAGCGTAGAGTATACTGGTACCCTAAACTTTACGGCAGCTCAAATTATGGAGCCTAAGAAGATATATGTGAGAAGGGATGAGAAGGTGTTTTGTTCTGCCGACAGCGAGAATGGGATGGTTACAATTTTCAGAGAATTATGGGCATATATACTCCTGTGAATTATGTACTCTTGATTATATGTGTTAACGATAAAGAAGATTTTTCGATAAAATGATAGATTTTTCGAAATAACAGATGAGCATTTTCAGACTCGGCTATGTTTACTTTGAAATCAGAACACGGTCACAAGTTTTAAGACAACTGAATGTACTGGGGATCAGCTTCTGCTGAGGCAAGTCACTTGTACGCCAACGACTTGACTAACAGGGGTATAGCCGGCACGTCGAATAGCTTTCCGGAACGACGGATTTCTTCCTTTGACCAGGTTCTGACGTTCCTCCAAAATCAAATGTGTATTGTTTTTCTGAAACAAAAACACATGCATAACAACATATAAACAATATATAAAAGCAAGGTCTAAGAGGAATAATCTGATTAGACCATAGTCATTGTCTCCACATATGTCAAGTTAGTGACTGTTAAATGTTTTGAACTACGCTTTAAATTAGAAGAATTTAAAGTAGAATCTAAGAAAGGCTTTGTCTGCAGAAACACTACTCAGAACTTTTATTTACAATGCTCAAACTTATGATTAAATAAACATCCATCGCCAATGATATTATATCAAGAGTGCATACTTACACATAAGAAGAAGAGTAAGCCACTAGAAGGCTTCTCTTCTTGGTATTGCGAAACGGTGCTCCGCCCACAATACACGAATGTTCCCCCGTTTGTGGGGCTCGATTTATTCGACAAAGCACACCCCCCCTCCGTTTGGTGGGGGTAGCCGAAAAGAGGTCGCCGTTTGGTGAGGGGGCAGCCACCAGCCAATCAGATTGCAGAGACCCCCTGCCCATTTGGGGGGGGAGGTAGAGCAGAGGATTACGGTAGTTTTTGTTTATTTTCAAAATGGGTCCCCGTTTGATGGGGGGTAGCAAAAATAGGTCCCCGTTTGTTGGTGGTATGCCAAAGGGGATCCCGTTTGGGGTGGATCGCCAACAGCCAATCAGATTCAGCCAATCTCAGCCTGACTTGGCGATCCCCCCCAAACAGGGATCCTCTTCTGCCTACCCCCCCCCACCAAACGGGGAACATTCGCGTATTGTGGACGGAGCACCGTAACGCTATGCCAAGAAGAAAAGCCCTCAAGTGACTTACTCTTCTTCTTATATATAGTGCAATTATGCACTCTTGATATTATAATATTTAATACACTTAATAGCTGGCTGGTTTTGTCGGAATTTTTCCTATAGTATTATGAGACAACACAAAGTGTTAGATAGAAACTAAGCAGATACCTCAGGTGATCTGCAGCGCACTATTTCCAGAAACCGATGTCTATAGCGTTGACTGAAGGCAAAGTATATGATTGAGTTTGTAGAGGAATTCAGCAAGACCAGAGCGTTACTACTAACTCTTAGTATCTGAATCAGTTTGTAACCAGCCACTGATCGATCCTTAAAAATCGATTCGTCCACGGCTTCCACAATATTCAAAATGTAAGGCAGACTGTTTGTAATTACAAAAATGAAAATCAGCATCACCATCATATAGGTGGTGTTATGCTCTCTTAAATCTTGGCGACTTAGAGCTCGTCTTTGCTTTTGCATACTTCGAATTGTCTGAATAATATAAGAGTTCATAACAATCAGAAACAAAAATGGTACCAAAAAGTGACTAATTATGTACATCAGGGTAAAGTAATAGAGTTGGTAGCCAGCATTAAGTCGCAGCTTGAAGTCTGGCCTAGGTCTTCCGTTTGCGTCATAGTCGTAGGTATACTCGAAAAATCGCACAAAATTGTAAAGAAAAGAAGCCACCATAATAAAACAAACGGCAAACCATGCCCTTTGCGTAGTGTAAACCGTATTCTGTCGAAACGGAAAGCACACGGCAATAAATCGCTCGACAGTTATTAGTACGAAGGTCCATACCGACGCGGTACGAGCAGACATGCAAATGGGGTAAAGGTAAACGAAGCAATAGGTTCTCAATTGGGTTAGCCAGGGATAATTAATGTGCAGCATTGGAGGTAAAAATAATGGAATCGCTGTCAAAATCAGGACATCATCAATGATACACAATCCTGTTAGAATCATATTGATTGGATTTCGCAATCTCGGAGATAAAAAGATAACGCAGCTAAATGTATTTCCCAGCAGTCCAAAAACGCAACAGCCCACTGTAGTCCAGCCCAGATACAGTGACAGTTTAAAATGGAATTCTTCGAAACCACTGTCCGAAGTACGGTTAAATCTCCTCAAGTATGGCGTTACAGTAGAGTTCATTTTGACGGAAATCTACAATATCAATACGAAAGGATAAAATCAGAACAGCATTGAGGACAGTTGACAGGACTTTTCTATTGTTTTTTAATGCGTAGCTTGAACCACTAAGACCCAGCAAACCTTGTAGTTTGTACTGAACTATATGTAGAGTAGGGCGGGGACGCCCTACTGACAAAATTCATGTGTTACCTAATTTGCATAAATTAATTTCTAATTTCTGTCAAACGTTCACGTGTTTGGTAACATTTCCTTGTCTATGGCCCTATTTCTTTAAAGATTAAACGGATTAGATTAAAATTAATCCGCATTAAAGAAATAGCACCTCGGATTAAACGGATTAAAATTTAATCCAGCGAGTTAAACGAGTTAAACGGATTAAATTTAATCCTATTTCTTTAATGCACCTAGGATTAAAATTTTAATCTAATCCTGTTTCTTTATTCACACTTCGGATTAAAAAATCAACGGGTTAATTTTAATCCGACCTGCTTAATCGCTGTTTCTTTAAGGATTAATTTTAATCTGCCGCCTGTATTTTCAACTAGTTTTTAATCCCTGTGCAGCTGCGCGGATTAAACGGATTAAAAGCTGGAGGATTAAACATTTTAATCGCTGTTTCTTTAATGGCGGATTAAACGGATTAAAACCAACTCGTTTAATCCGCAGATTAAAAATGGTCGGATTAAACGAGTTAATTTTAATCCTTTTAATCCGTTTAATCCTGCATTAAAGAAATAGAAATTAAAATTTCAAAGCGGCTGATTTTTAATCCGTTTAATCCGACCACTTTAATCTTTAAAGAAATAGGCCCTATGTCTTTCGTCTATCTAATTCGCACAAACTAATTTGCATATTCAGAAATTTGGGCTTTAAAAGCGGGCGCTTCTTACTGTTTGGGGGTAGTTAGATTTTCTTGAAGTCGCTCAGTTTATCTTATCCCTTTGATTTCAATTGTAAGGCTTAGTTTTTAGTTAGTTCGGTAAGTAAATGTTCTGACACCAAGTCTGGCAGTCTATTCTGAGTTTAAGGCCACGTTAGGTGAAGCCCCGCTGGCGAGGCTTGTCATTGACCGGCTTGGAACTATCTCCAGGCCAGATTGCGCATTCAGCCTTTCGCGCCCAGCACCCCGGTAAAGGTAAAGGTAAAGGTCCATCTAGCCTCTGGGGCCAAAACTTTACATAGGAGTTAACAAGAATGTGTCAAAATGTTTTACGGATATTTGTAGTAAAACATTTCTAATATTTTGGCGCACAGTCTAATTTTGCATCAAGCTAACAATTCTCATTGAGCATGGTGGTCGAAACGAGTCAGATGCCGCGAATAGTGATTGAACAACTTTAGATTTTAATGTTTAAAATTTAAAGTTGTTAAAAGAATAGCAAAACGGTTTACACAACAGTTCGTCCTACGAATTTATTTATTCCTGTCATATTTCTGATACAAAAAACCATCAAAATATCTGCCACTTGATAGCCAATTAGGATCTTTGCAACTAAAAAAGGGGAAATCAGAATATAGATAGTGCAAAGTCACTTTGGAAATATTCCGAAATGTCGGTCTCGCACCAGATTCCGGCTCCAAAAAGCAAATAACAAAAGTAGAACCAATGAACAAAAATCAGCAAAAATTTCCGACCATTAACTGAATTTTAAACTGAATTAAACTGAAACAAAGTTTCTAAATATTCAGTGGGGTAAATTCGTCAGATTGATTATCGAAATATCGAAATCAAAAAATTTCAGTATCGAAATATGTGTTCCGTTTCAAGATCTAACTGTTGCACAGTTAGTATAGAGCTGAATATAATCTCTAGGGTCGTGGAAACTGGAACGAGGACATTGGAATCACATAAACGAAGAAGAAGAAGAAGAAGAAGAAGAAGAAAAATAAGAAGTAAAATCAGTCGGTCATTACAGTAAGTATAAAGAAATGCTAATTAAACATAATTCCAGAAGGAGTTGGTAGAATCTTTTATCTCTGATTGGAGTACAAGACTATTGAACATTCTTATGTACCTAAAACAATACTTCTTAATTGACATCAAGAATGATATAAGCAGCCCTGAAACTTTCTATTTTTGTAGTTCTAGACGGTTGAACAGTAAAACAGACGCAGTGAAATCAGAAAGTGAATAACAAAGTCAACTATGAGGATTATATATATTATTATATATTATATTATATATAATATATATATGATATATATTACATATTATATATTATATATTATATATACATTATATATCTAAATATATAGATTTTAAATAAAAATTTGTTAAAACGGACCGCTTGGAGAATAAAATAGGTGACCACTTGCGAAAAGTCCCTAGGTAGATTGGAACTGGGTGGACTGGTCGATATTTTTCATTCGTAAAGTTTGGTTGTCCGTACACTTCCAACTCTCTGCACTCTGCCGCAACGAAAATTCAGAACATTATCAAATCGGCCTACAGGCAACTGTAATCAAAATCAATGTAATTTGTAAAAAACTGATTTGATACGTAGAGTAATCATACGGTCCAGACAATAAATATAAAAGTATAAAAACAAACCAATCGTGTGTATGCTCTAAAGTTGACATTTTGAACACAGCTAACTTCTGTGTTACTATTTTCGAACGAGGTTTTGGCAAGAGACTTCTAGCTGAACCTAAATGTAGCAGAATATTTGATTTGATGGCTAGACCTGAAAAGTATCATTTAATTACTCTGTCAGCCAATCATTCAACTTGAAAAATTTCTTTAATATTAGTGTATATCCGTAAATTGGCTACACAAAACTTAGCTGCTTCTGATCAGTCCTACTCCTATGTCCTTTTAAAACATGTTATTGTAAAGTTTTAGTCTATGATTATTAGTATTCAGTGTGACAACTCTTTATTTTATGAATTCCGTAGAGTACACAAGCAGGCCCCAAAAGGGACATTATTCCTTCGAGAACTTTTCCATGAACTGTATGGATGGACTACCATTGACCAGGCAGGAGAAAAATGGGGGGAAACAGCGGCCGAAGGCCGCCGGAAAACCAGATTTTCCGGCATTTTGCTCAAAAAACAGGAAAATTCCAGATTCTAGGGGGTGAGCGACCTGGTGAACTCTGGGACCGATGTTATAAAAATGGGGTTAAGGCTAACCCCGGTTAAGGGGGGGGGGGTCGCTTTTTTTGGGCGATTTTTCGACCTTCTCCGATTTTGCTCATTTTTACATATTTTGTACTCCCAATGGGTCCGCGAAACAAGACAAGTGCGTTTTGCGCAATATTGCTTCTATTGTTCTGTAGAGTCCTTCAAAGGTGACTCCGACATGTGTTAAACATAGGAAAATGAAAAAGTTAAGGTAAAAAAGTTTGTGTCCAAAAAATTTTTCGCTGTGTAAGAGACTCAGCTCTGAAATTTTTTCACCCTTGTTAAGGACATAATGTAGAGTGCAGCGAGTGATTTTGGTGCAATTCTGTTGAGAATTGGAATTTTGGCAAATAGCCAAACTCGGAATTTTCACAAATTCTGACTTTAAAACTTTGCCAAAATTTTAATTCTCAACAGAATTGCACCAAAGTCACTCGCTGCACTCTACATTATGTCCTTAACAAGTGTGAAAAAATTTCAGAGCTGAGTCTCTTACACAGCGAAAAAATTTTTGGACACAAACTTTTTTACCTTGACTTTTTCATTTTCCTATGTTTAACACATGTCGGATTCACCTTTGAAGGACTCTACAGAACGATAGAAGCAATATTGCGCAAAACGCACTTGTCTTGTTTCGCGGACCCATTGGGAGTACAAAATATGTAAAAATGAGCAAAATCGGAGAAGGTCGAAAAATCGCCCAAAAAAAGCGACCCCCCCCTTAAGTCCATTTTGGGGTTAACCCCGAAATTTTTGGGTTAGGTTAACCCTTGGGGTTAACCCTGTATTATAAAGCATTTTTCGGGTTAGGTTAAGTTAACCCGGTTATCCTATGAGTTAACCCCAATTTTAACGCCAATTAGCTCTTCCAGTCAGCTATCAGCTAGCAAGGATTTAAGCCGGTTATTTTTGGGGTTAACCCTAAACCTAACCCTAACCCCCATTAGCTAAACCCGGGTTTTGCTGACCCCCTTTTTATAACATTGGGTTAGGGTTGATAACCCGGGTTAGCGATTTAACCGGGTTAAATCGCTTTATAACATCGGCCCCTGGAATTTAGCTTTCGCAGCGGCGGCAGCGACTAGTCGTGCTGGGAAAAGCATTCTGGAATTTCCACTAGGTAGACAAGACAGTTCCCGTTAGAGTCGTGTTAAGGGTTAGGCAACAGACATAAACAGAGAACAACATCAAAATAAGCCTAATTTTGACAGAAGTTTCAAAATTGAGTTTGCCAAGCTGAGTTTGAGGGGAAAGTTTCATCTAACCGCATTAGTCAAGAAAGAACTCTCCGACGCCAGCAGTACCATAAGTTTAGCCTGCTTGGTGTGTATCTACTTCAGTGAAGTGCAAATCGAAATTCAGTTATAAAGGCATTAGAAAATGCTTATAACGAAATGTGGATGGGCTAGACCTCGCCAGTGACTTTCGTTTTTGAATATTTCTGTTTTTTATGATTGTGAGGGCGTTTTCTCAAATCCATAAAAATTACGACAATAACCTACTATTTATAACAAAATTGCAAAGTAAGCCGAAATTTCTTGTATTTCATACATTCCGATTCTAAATTTACAGTTTAATTAGAGTGAACGCGTGGACAGGACTAATGTGGGAGCATTAATTAGCTTAATTAATAAGCATGTTTTCGACCATGCTGAGTTCAAATATCGCAAAAATGTTTCGGCTTAAACTTTGCCCACAGTTGCGACTGCCAAAGTCAGATATCACAGAAAAAAGGGTGAAAGAAATAGCTCTGTAAATACAACATTACAATACAACAGCGAAAATAGAGTGATACTTAGCATACGGTCGGATCACCTAAATTTGCGCCATTCAGAAGTACGTCAAGATTTGGCAATAATAGATCGGTTGCTACTGACAACAAAGTGAGTTTCATTGTGAGGGAAATCTTGACGTTTACCATGAACTGTCAGTAAAGTCAGAAACGCACAAACTTTAAATGGTGCGTAATATCCAATTATTCTGCCAGCGATAACTTTGTGACAAAGAGCCAGATTAATAACGGATCAATTCTTTTGGCTACTCCAAACATGGGGATGGGAAACATTTCCAGTGGCTTTAAATTTAAATTTAATAGTTTTAATACGATTCAACAACTCGAAGTAAAGCATCAATTAAATTTGACAATTTCAAAGCCGCCAAGTATGATTCAACGATCAAATCGTTAAAAAATTTTCAAGCAGTTTTTGTATGATGTTCTAGAACATCAAACATAGTCTGGTTAAGGTTAAGGTTTGAGTTAAGAATTTGAAGGAAAGTGCCATAATCAGTGTCGACTTAATGATTGTTCCTCTCAAGCACATACAATCAGGAAATAAGACTTCCACACAGCTAGTTGCGTAATGAATAGACGATGTCAACAGCTTGCATTTCTTCCAATTAAGAAAGCTGGGGATTTGAGGCAGAAATTGCATGATCAGAATTTCAAATGAAAACCAGAAACAATTTCACTGTCCTACGTTTTTTCTTTCCTTCTAGGGTTTTCTGGGATACCTGCTACCAGTTTATTCTTGTTCTGTCAAAAACATTGCCAACTTGGTGCACACATCAAAATCAAATTAAATTAATTAGTTAATCTGAGCTCAATTGGTTATGTTTTGCGAATTTTAGACACAAATGTACGTACATAACGGATTTCGTATATAAAGACTACAATACCAAAATCATAGCTGAAGATGTACTGATGATTTATAGGTAAATTATTGCTTGAGTGTCAGCTGGGAAATTCTGAAAGACTGCAAAATTAATCCCCTAACGATTAAGCTCACAGAACATGTGTTATTTTAATCAAAAATGTGTCCCAAATTAAACCGTTTTTATGCTACTTCAATCATTAGCAGTTTACAAATCTAAATAATCTAGAAAAATACTGGAAAATGTAGAAACTAGGAGCCACGTCCTACCACACCAAGAGTACATAATAACCAAGGGTGTGACAAGCGTCCCAAGTCCTACCACACGAAAAACAATTCTGCCACAATTCCTTTTTGAAAAAAGTCCCCCCCCCCTCCCAGGCCAGCTCGTGTGGAAAGGTTTCCACCACACGGCCAAGAACAAACAACTTTAAACTGAAAATAAATTTAATTGGACCAAATTTGGGAGTCCGGGCTCTGGTATAGGGAGGAAAGAGGACTGGTTGGTTTCATGCTGAAAGTTCTCCAGGAGATGTCTAATGACAAGTACAGCAAATTTGGTGCTGTGAGAGGGAGCAAAAAGAGAGCACCGAACGGGGAAGCTAAAAAACGGAGGCTTTCTTTATCAGTTTAGATAAATTCTTTGAGGCATAAATCAACAGCACACAATGAACCAGTGATATATATTTGAAGGAGATACTATATTTTACACATGCATGAGATACTATATTTTACATGCATTTATTCAAAGACTATTCAATTTTCTGATGTTGCCTTGTAATTCTGGCTATTCCACTTAACAAAATTAACAAATTAACTTAACAAAAGCAACATTCTAAGCACAATGATAGATGATTGTATTTAATTGCACTTAATCTTTTGTAAATGGCCCCTTCCGTTAATAGCACTGCTACAGTCTACTACAATAGCTCTTTTCTACTGTTTAAGACAAAGGTCAAATGTCCAGAGAAAACAATACTGTGGTGAAGTGTCTCACATTCAAATGCAATTTGGTTCAGCTTCAAAGCTTTGAACAAAGCTTCGCAAACACTTCCCGATGCGGTTATTGAACAACTTCATTCCAATTACACAAATTGTGTAACGTACGTTTTGAACATCAAATGCCAAACTAACACGAGAAAAAATTGAGATGACGTACATAGTACACCTACAGAGATGTGCAACAAATTTAGAGCCAATCTAAACCCAGAATAGGATGGAGGAAAGAAGCTTACAATTGCAAAAGTGAAATGTTTGTTTCAATTCCTCCATCTGACTCATTGAACTGAGTTGTAAAACACAAACTTCACAGAAATTCTATTAGAATTTTACAATTCTGCGGATTTGAATTTCCTGGATTCAAATTTTCAATATAATCTTCAGATTCTACTACTCAATTCCGTCCATTAAAGTTAGGGCAACCTTGACAATGTTCTGAAAATTTATAACTGGTAAAAACCTGGATACTTTAAAGGTAGATGTAGAATCTAAAAATGTAGACAAAATAAAGTTTGAACTAAATTCAGAACAGAGCCAAGCTCACAATGAACGTGTGAATTTAAGATCCCTATAAAGTCCACTAGAAATGAAAAACATCTCCATAACACCCACATATATTTAAGAAAATCACAAATATTTTTCAGAAATTTAGAACTTTTTCTTTTTTTAAAAACACGACCGTGTCCATTCTCCCCGAATCTCTCCATCAACCAACTTTAGATCAGTTTGCGATCCTAATGATCCATTGGATTTGAAAAGCAACGAAACGAGAAAAACCAAAATGTTAGCGAAACTAATTTGTACATTTACGGAAATCTCGAATTTCTAATTCGCATATCCATTCAGACGTTCTGAGACTTTTCCAAAAGCAAGAAATTTAGAAATTTCAATACTATATACTAATTGATTAATTTATGTATTGAATCGCCCGATTGCACCAAATCGGACTACGTTAGACTAACTAACTCGGTGTTAGCTATTCCGCAGCTGAGCTATAGCTTAGGATTAAAGTTAGGTCGTTGCACCAACTTAGGTGTTATCAAGAATAACAAACCCTAAACTTCAGCTCAGGGTTAACTTTAACCAATTAGATTCGTTTCTTTAGTCAATGTATGCAATCATCATCTGTCAAGGTTAGCTGACGACTAATTTAACCTCAAGGTTAGCACCGAGCTATGTCTTTACTCTCCTTAACTCTGAGCTCAAGACTACGACTGAAGTAATGGATCGAATCTCGGGAGGAACACTCAAAACTGAAATGCTAAATACTTTTGTAAAAACTATGAAACATATATAAACAATAGTTTGAGCAGCCAGGGACGAACTTTTCCGAAAACGAAAGCTGAAATCTTGTAAATTCAGTTAATCCTCAGTTAATCCTGATAGGAATCAGGATTCAGTTTCTGTCACTAAAGACCAAGTTAGTTCGGAGTTAGGCTCGAGGTTAACTTAACCTGATTTGGTGCAACGGAATTAACTGAGAATTATGTGGTTAACTCCGAGTTAACCTTGAGGTTAGCTTAACACCGAGGTAACCCTCATTGGTGCAAACCGGTGATAGTTGACTGTAGTCGACCGGCTTATTTATTTAAATGTATTTCGGTTAATTAGCTGTCTGCAAAATGCCGAAAAGTTTTTCAAGTGTCCATAACCCGTGCATATTTTATTAATATGCTAATACGTTTGACTTTAGCCAACTTCTATACCATCTTTAGTCAGTTTTAATAGTTCCATATTATGCTCGAATACGCATTTTCCTATAAAGTAGAAAAAGCATAAAGTGTCTGCTTCAAGTTGGACTAGAAAACAGGAAGAAAGCTTCTGCCAAAATCTCTGAGCACAGAAAAAGTAAGGATTATCTTATCAATGGCGCCTAAATAATGGTCACTGATAAGAAAATGAAAGAAGGAAATAGAATTTCTATCAGCAGAAGTGTGGAGAAAATTAAGAAAAATCAGGTTTTGAGGGAAAGTTCTTGGCAAGCCTGACGGTTGCATGTCCTTGAAGACCTTACTTTGAAGTTATTTGACGTTTCCGAGGCGTTAGCTTAGCATCGTTTCACCTTTAGTTGTTTTCGTGCTGACAGAAGACAACTGGCTAAATCTGATACCTAGCTTAACCTGCTGCGCCACTTTGCCAAAAATGCAAAACATGCTTTGTTTAATGTCTGATAATTCCCACAAATGCAGGAAATGTCAGTCTTCCGATGTTACTAATCTCAAACTTTGCCTAACAGGTGTGTCTAAGGACCTTTTGAAGAAAGGGTAGAGTAGAGTAGAGTTAAATATATATAACAGTTTTTAACTCACCTTAACTCAACTCAACCTTGAACTTCTCTCTTTTAACTCTTTCATGAAAAGGATCGAGTTAATTGTAACTCTACTCTGCCCTTTCTTGAAAGGACCCTAAGCCAAGTCTTTGTCACAGAGCGTCCCAATGATATTGAAGTTATCTGCTCAGTTCTGATGGCTCCGTGGTGTAGTGGTAGTATTCCTGCCAGCGGTTCTAAATGCCCCTGGTTCGATTCCCCCAGCGGAGAAAAATTTTTAGCCAGGAATCGGCCGTTGTCTGCCAATTCTGGGTTAACAAAAAGCTGAGATCATCCTATTCAGCATCACCTAAAGCATATAATCAAACAGTTTTACCCGGTCTGCCGGTGCGAAATGGACTGAGTTAATGTCAATTGGCTTAATTAGTTTGTGAGAATTCCATAAATCTGTTACAATCTGTTAAGAGGTAGCCCTGAAAAACCTCTGTGTGAAAAGTCTCAGCCTAAAATCTCATCTGAGGCCAATGAAAAAGAGGGTATATACGTGAGAAAAGTATGGATCAAATATGGCTTAATGTTAATGGTTAGCTGGCAAAGGGATATTTGTGGGAGGTTTACGTAATTGACAGTCAAGTACGGGCTAGAGTTCTTCCCTGAAACTTCCTATTCATCTGATATGAGAAAGTGCTGTCAGAGGTTCCGACAATTTGTTCAACAGATAGCTCCTCTTCCAACATTAAACATACTTATTTAAATGTTTGTTATTTCGGAGCGAGTGATAATCCTAAACGTAAATCGAGATTGGTCTACAACCAAAATACGAGTTGTATAACAAAGAGTGCATAGTATAAAAGTGTAACAGCTGGCAGGCTTTGTTATCAGCCGTAGCTAAATGCTCTGTCCGCTAACGACTGACCTCTAGCGCAAACGTGTAGGTTCACTTCAAACAAATCCACCAGCTATCCTTGCGTTCTACAGCTCGAAACAGACACGCTTCAGACTAACACAGTCATTGTATTTTCGAGTTTTGACACATAAAGATATGCGAGTGAGCGTACTGAAGCGTGTACTGGGTACCAAGAGTACATAATGATAAGCGTATGACAAGCGTAACATTCTATGCAGTGAAGGTCAAAACTATGCTATGCGCGCTATCGGCTGACCCCCCCCACGAATTGACACCCTCTCACACCGCCCCTATATGGGTACGTGGTCCAAACGGGGGTCGCTCACTGCTTTGCATAATTACACGTTGAAATTCTAGCGGCCCAATTGGGGAGGGGGTTTAAGCGTGTATGATATCATTTGCATGTAAAAACATGCTAAGCGAGTGAGTGACCCCCGTTTGGGACTATGTACCTATATAGGGGCGGTGTGGAGGGGGTTAATTTATGGGGGGGTCAACCGATAGCGCGCATAGCATAGTTTTGGCCTTCACTGCATAGAGTTCTAGGCTTGTCATACTCTTATCATTATGTACTCTTGCGGGTCCTGACACTGAGTTTGTGTGTGGTAGGTGGTCGTCACTCACTATGTATAGTGTATACGTATGTGGGGGAGGTCAGTCGTTAGCATGCAGAGCATGTGTTGATAACAGAGAGTCTGCCAGCTGTCACACTTTGATATATTATGTACTCTTTAGGCCAATACTGTCCTTCTATGACAATATTAAGGTAATCACCAAAACACCAGGGTACGATTACAGATGCGCCAACTGTTCCAAAACGCCCCTTTTTATACTACTAGTTTTCTGGTTGAACTGCTCCTTTGACAGAATTAATAGAATAATATGAACTCTTGGTTCAGAAAAATAACTTTTAAGCAAGAGTACAACGCTTTTGGCTTCAACACATACTAGGTACTCATTGGGGGGGCAGGGTTTTTTTGCGTCCAGATGTGCGTCTGGACGCAAAGTTTCTTATCTGGACGCAACGAAATTTTAACGGGACGCAAGCTAGACGCAACATTATTTCGGGAGAAAATTCACTTTTGTAAGAGTAAAAACTTTAAATGTTTCCAGTACCAATATTTCCGTTTTTTCCAAAAATTTCTTCGAGTTCTGGGGCCGGTTCCATAAAACTTCGACTCGCATGCTGGTACTAGCAGGCGAGAACTCGCAATGCTAGTGCTAGTCATCGAGTCGTGTGTACCATAAAACTTTTCGCTTGACTCGACGAAATTAGCTAAGCGAGTGCGGCGACTCGACAAACTAGCAGTGCTAGTGAGAGGGCTAACACTGCGAGTGCGAGTTCGCCAAAAAATAACCATTAATCATGTAAAAAATCGCATAAAATTCATATCTCAATGAAACTTTGTAAAAATTGCAGACATTCGAAAAAAGATTCAAAAACGTGCGTCTCTAGATTTTGAGTTTATTTTGATAAAAAATTAAAAAGATATCAAACTTTAAGTATCACTTCTCTAGTCAAAATAGACTAGAGAACTAGACGGATGCTAGCAAGGCAAGACGACTTTGTGTTTTCATATTTACTACCTTTCTTCTTAGTGACTACCTTTCTTCTTAGTGACTAACTTTCTTCTTAGTGATATTAATTTAATAACTCTTTCATTAATTTTTAATACCGTAATTAGTTTATCTATAACATTGAAACATCAGAATAATGTGTGTCAAAACAATCGAAAATTACGCACAAAATGCGTTAGATGCTACAAACGCTAAATTAATCTTTTTAAACATTTCCATTACGGATTCAATCCGTAATTGCCAAAAATTCTCCAACTTCTGGGGGGCTCCGCCCCAGAACCCCCGGTACTCACTTTCAATACTGTTTTCAGGGATCAGCAGTTCTCAGAGTTTTTAAAGCTGAATGTATGTTTGATATTTACTACCTTTTTCTCAATGCTATTCCTAAATATTTCATTAATTTTTAATATTTTAGTTAGTTTAACTATGTATGACATTGAAATATCGGAATAATGTTGTCAATAATATTGAAAATTACTCAAGGTATTGCGTTAGATGCAACAGGTGCCAAATAAAATCTTTTTTAAACATTTCCATTGCGGATTATTCTGGAATTGCAAAAAATTCTTCAACTTCTGGGGGCTCCGCCCCCAGACCCCCCGCCGTTACTTGCCCTCATCGCTGTTCCATAGGTACCTTTGTATTCCTGCATTAATGTTAAGCAGCATCAACTTTCTAAATAGTCTAAATGTGTTACACTAAAGAAATTATTAAATTTTTATAATAAATCAATTTTTTGCACAGAAAACACGATAAAACAAAAATTCTACCTGGACGCAAAATTTCTTAACCGGACGCAACTTAAACTTAGCGGGACGCAAGGTTGACGCAAATCCGAAAACCAAAAAACCCTGGGGGGTCACTGGTGTCCAGTTTGTGGGGGGGAGGTCAGCCGTTGTCGTGCAGATGATGTCCCCAGCCTTATGACTAAGAGTGTCACACTCTTAGTTATTATGCACTCTTGCTTTAAGTTATACGCCAGTTGTTGAACCCAACACTACAGTGTTAAGCCTGTATATATGCCTTTTATCAAGAGTACATAATAGATAAGAGTATGACAACAGGCAGGCTCTCTGTTATCAGAGCAAAAACTATGCTATCGGCTAACCCCCCCCCCCACAAATTGACCCCCTCTCACACCGCCCCTATATGGGTACATAGTTCCAAACGGGGGTCGCTCACTCGCTTAGTATGTTTTCTACAGTGCATTATGTTAAAACATCACACGCTTGCACCTAGTTCCCAAATTAGGCCTCGGTTAATTATAACTGTATAATATGCAAAGCAGTGAGCGACCCCCGTTTGGGACCTGTCTTTCTATGGGGCGGTGTGAGAGGAGATCATTGTGGAGAGTTAGCCGATAGCGCGCATAGCATAGTTTTTGCTCTGATAACAGAGAGCCTGCCTGTTGTCATACTCTTATCTATTATGTACTCTTGCTTTTATGAACCTAATACCTACGAAAATATCAAATTGCTCAACAGACGAGTCTCGGTCTTGGCAACTCAAGTCGGCCAAGATAATTAGTGCTATCATAGACCATTCACCTTCTGTAGTCCTGTGGTCTCATAACGTCTATCCTATTCAGAGAGTTTGGAAAACTCTCCAAGGAAAGCAGACACTCCCCATAAATAAGTTAAGATCTTAAGTTTTGCTTAACACTTCAGAGAAGTTCACCCAGAATCCAGGAGCCTCTATTGCTGAGAGATAAAATTGTTACTGTCGATTAATGCTTCAGTGGTTCAACGGAGAGTCAGAATTTAGCTTCATTTGTTGAGAGTTTGGGGGAGGTCGCTAACTGGTTAAGTTTATACAGGTTTGTATAATTTTCAACTAAGTCTAAGATGCATTACAGTATTACTTGAAGGAGCAAAACTGCTTTCATTGGCTGAAAAAGTTCGTACTGGCAATTAAACTAATAATTAGAAACTTAAAACTCGGCCGAGAACTTTGTCGCTTAAGACATACCTTAAGGTGCTGGTATCCTTTTGTGCAGTGCTTTTGAAGTTATTTTTTAAAAGTAGTTTTTGGAGTAGGAAAGAGTATAATGTTTTAAAGTTATAATTTAATTATATGAGTAGAAATAGAAAATTGGAAAAAATAGTGAATTTTGAATTGAAAATATTATTTTTGAAATTTTTAAAATGTAGAGGAAATTTTGTGAATTAAATGAGATTTTGGATTTGGAAAGTTAATAATGGAATGTGGGTGGAATTATTTGTGTTAGTTTTTGATGGAGAGTTTTAGTAAAGAAATGTTGATAGGGGATTTTATAAGGAAATCAGCAAATCCATTGGGTGTTTTTGAGAAATCGATGTTCAAAACAAAATAATCGCAGTTTTACAAAATCGTTTTTCGGCCAAATTTAGCTGCAACGAACCCAGCGAATAGGAGTGTAAAATGCTCAATTGCAACTTATCGATTGAGTATAAATAGACCAAAATTGTCCGTAAGATTTGGCAGTATTTACAAAACTGATTTCCTCGAAATTGGCCGTTTTTGAAAAATTGTTTTTGTTATACTGATTTAACATAGAGATAGTGAAGGTTGTAAAAGCAAAAATGTTCATTTTGGTGCTCTCATTCCAGCCATCCCTCCCAACCAATCCGGTGTATCGACTATGTACTGAGAGAATAATGGGAAAAACTAGAAATTTCTTATCTTTGCACCTAAAAATGCGGGACTGGTCCCAGAATGTTAAAGAGCACCAAAATAGTGTATTGGAAAATATCCACTTTATAAAGAATAAAGTATAGGTCATTTCACAAGCGATACCAGCACCTTAATGGATGATTTTCTGCAGCCTTTATCAAAAGCAGGTTTGAGGTTACAATTACTGGATTGCTGTCTGTATATATGTCAGCTTATTCAGCGTCAGAATTAACCATTGCACCTAGAAATAAATTATAGTTAATTTTCTGAAAATGAAAGTTTAGCAAAATTTCCTGATTTGCCCGAAAGTTACCGCTTCTAACTTTTCCTGGTGCATCGATGACCATTCTCATTACTGCAATTGACACTTAGAGAGATTAATTCTCCATCGATTGGCGGCGGTTCCAACTCTATGGATGCTGTCTGTAAAAAGCAGGAAAAAGTAAAAATCTAAAACTTTTCAGTTTCAAAACTTTTATTCTGGGACAAAAATTGAGGCATGAAAGGGTTCCGATTAGTCTGTACAAAACCCTTAAAACTGAGTTAGATGGAATGAAATTCTTCCGATAAGTACTCAAACCCTTAAAACTGAGTTAGAGGGGTCAGTGTGAATCAGCCTTCACACGGTGACGCTTGTCATACTGTTATGTATTATGCACTCTTGACACTTGACACTTGGCAGTATTACAGAAATTAAGCAAATCACGAAAACAAACGTCAGCGAGTTGGCTTTGACGTTAACAGGACTGACTGAAATGGCCTCAATTGTCCTAAAACTTCTAGAACCCTCTCAGATCAAGGAAAATACTACTTAGGAGAGTGTTCTCATAATGGAGCAATCTATTATGCACTCTTGGTAATAAGTTATATATCAGGGTACATTAGAATTCTGAACCACCATATAACCTGCGAAAAAGGTTTTGTTATTTTCCTCTGTACCAGAGCCCATTTTATGGGAAACCCACGGAGTGCATTAGCATGAATATTAATGCGATTTTGGACTGTAAAGGCTGTTACTTCTGGGACCTCAAACTTTAGTCAGGAGGCAAGACAGACGTTTTTGACTACTCAACCAGAGTAGTAGAGTACATAATACATAAGAGTATGACAAGTATTATGCTTTCTGTTATCAGCTTATGGTACACACGTTCTCTACATATGACAACGACTAGAATCTCAGAACAGTTCCGTGTTTGCGCCAAACTCAGAAACTATTCGTTTTACGAGTTGGACCTCAAAAGTCAGGAAAATAGCGGATTCAGCAATCAGCACACAAACGTCACCGTTTAATAATTCATTAGATACTCCGTTCTACCAAGAGTGCATAATAACTAAGAGTGTGACAAACCCGCGTAAGTATTACACAGAGCGCAAAAATGTCCGTCAGTACTTAGCAAACCGAACTAAAGTCTGACCAAAAAATGTAGGGAGCGAAATTGATTTGTTTACACTGAATTATCGGTACATTTTTGCTGCAGCAATGTATATATTTTCTGAACCGTTATGGCATGAACTTTCTTTTGGTTGAAGAAAATTTTTTAAAAAATTAAAATTCATCAAAAGAAGCCGATTTTTTAAGTTTTGAAAGATCAGTAGAAGCCATGAACTAGCCGTTCGGCGGAAAATTAGCCCATGTCCCAAACATTTTAAATCCCGAATACCAGCTCATTTCGTCAAAAATTGCGATAGTTATTCAATTTTTTCGATTTTCAAAATCCTTTGATCTTTGCCGCTTTTCCAACTTTGACTGGCTATTACTCGCGACTCACTCAATGCAAAAATTTTTTAATTGGATTTTCAGGACCGCTTACGTGTCAGCTTTCACGCGATCTATGTGGTTTTTCAAAATTTGAAAATCGATTTTTTGAAAAAATACCACTTTTTGACCCAAAATTTCGACAATGCGAATCCGGCAAAAGTGGGTAAAAATAACATTACCATAAAGTTTAATCTGAGTTGAATCCAACGATATAAAGTTTTCGTAACTACAACTTAAATTGCCCCAGCAACGAATTTTTAAACAATTTCCTATTTCAGCTGATTTCTGACAAGTTGTGCTATATTGTGCATTGATTTGCCGCAAATAGTGTAAACTAGCCAAAAACCGTCTAAAAAGCGAAATTGTTTAAAAATTCGTTACGGGTGCAATATAAGTCGTAGCCACGAAAACTTTATATTGTTGGATTCAGCTCAGATTAAACTTTATGATAATGTTATTTTTACCCACTTTTGCTGGATTCGCATTGTCGAAATTTTGGGTCAAAAAGTGGTATTTTTTCAAAAAATCGATTTTCAAATTTTGAAAAACCACATAGATCGCATGAAAGCTGACACGTAAGCGGTCCTGAAAATCCAATTAAAAAATTTTTGCATTGAGTGAGTCGCGAGTAATAGCCAGTCAAAGTTGGAAAAGCGGCAAAGATCAAAGGATTTTGAAAATCAAAAAAAATTGAATAACTATCGCAATTTTTGACGAAATGAGCTGGTATTCGGGATTTAAAATGTTTGGGACATGGGCTAATTTTCCACCGAACAGCTAGTTCATGGCTTCTACTGATCTTTCAAAACTTAAAAAATCGGCTTCTTTTGATGAATTTTAATTTTTAAAAAAATTTTTTTCAACCAAAAGAAAGTTCATGCCATAACGGTTCAGAAAATATATACATTGCTGCAGCAAAAATGTACCGATAATTCAGTGTAAACAAACCAATTTCGCTCCCTACATTTTTTGGTCAGACTTTAGTGAGTTCATAGCTTTCAGTCAAACAAGATCTGTTTTTGCACACACTTTCCGACTGTTTGAGCCAAGGGCAAACATTGGAATCTGATCTGACCGTTTCAATAGAAACTAATTCAAAAGGACTCAATTAAGGTGTGTTGACCCAAAACGGATGAAATCTGAGCTACCATAAGCCAAATGCTTGGCCGGCAAAGCATAATACCTCCAGAAGATGATATTCACTAATGTAATTAAGTGAAACATTTGTAATCTGTTGAGGGGTTTCGAAACGTATCGGTAACGAAATTGCAGGCCTGTACCAACCAAGCACCAATTATATATACAGTTAATAAATCTATATTTATCATCAATCAAGTTAAGTTATTTATAATTTCTTTCAATCACTATCAAATGCAATATTTTAAGGTTGGTTATGCAAATGGCATACGATAGCGCGGGGACCAAAAATAAAACTATCCACATCAGTGATGGAAGCGGGTCACTTAGGCTTGACCCGGTTGACCCCTGACCCGGTTTTCCAGTCCAAAATCTGCAAAAACTTTTGCCTAAGAAC
Organism: Trissonchulus latispiculum; assembly: GCA_030248195.1. Lineage (NCBI taxonomy): Eukaryota > Metazoa > Nematoda > Enoplea > Enoplida > Ironidae > Trissonchulus > Trissonchulus latispiculum. Next base: position 38,170 of record JASAND010001245.1, read on the forward strand.
ACTCTTAAAAAGACTCCTGTAGAAATTACAGGAATTCTTGTAGTTATCTACAAAAGTGCTCCTGTGCGGTCAGTCACTAGCGGAGCTTCCTGTATTTTCCACAAAAGTAACTTTTGTATTTTTTACCGGTCTCTGGAATAGTAAAAATTACAGGAGTTTCCTGTAGAAAATACTAAGCAAACCTGTAGTTTTTATTACAAGAATTTCCTGTAGAAAATACAAAAGAAACCTGTAGTTCTGTTCGACCTTTTTTACAATCCTATATCAGATACCAAACCTGTATTTTTTACAAGACAAAACCTGTAAATTTTACTGGAACGACCTGTTATTTCAGAAGGGGAGGCAGGTGTGGGGGGCGGCCGCTCCCAAAATATTTTCGGCAGGGAGCGGCCGTTACAAAAAATCACCCACTGGGTGTTGTTGGAAGACTGAAAATTTGAAAAAATTCAAAAATTTCAGTCTTCAAAAATTATGACCACTGTTGCCCTTATATACAAAATTTGCGTTAGGTATTTAATTTTGCTTTGGAACAAAATTTTCTAATTGGGAATAGCCTGAAATTCGGGCGCTAAATGGATTGGTTTTTGGCTTCGTTTTCCATTGGACTTATCTTTTTCTTTTTTCTTTGGAATACCATATGAATGGATGGATTTTGCTATCGCAACTCTGATTACACAATGGCTGCAGGTTTGAATGTCATGGGAGAGTTTAACAGGTTATCAGGTTAAATAAGGCTGGTTATCAGCAAGAACGGGAAGAGTGTGGAATTGTAAGACGCGGGAAGGTCCGCCCGATTAAAGCAATGCCAAGTGTATATTTTTGAGTACATTGCAGTAAGCAATTTGTTTGAGGCAGGTCTGCTGATGTGCAAAACACTGAGGCAGCATCTAAACCTGTCATTATTTACGCTTTCTGGAAGGTTCCATAGGAAAAGTTTGAATTTTGTCTATAAGAATTATGATACAGGATACAGGATTGAGAAGCAATTGGCGTGGGGGGTGAAAAAGGTCCCCCTGTGTCTCTTGCAGTATCTCAATCCAGTGGGTCAGTTCTGGTTAGAATTCTAAGCATATTCGATTTCTTAAAGTGTCTAAAGATTTGGCAGATTTTCACTCCTGTCCTATTTGAGAGCTCGGCCATTCCCGCCCTCCGTTTCTGCAACTCCTGCTCCTTTCTTTTCTCTGTCTCGGTTTTTCACCCCACACCCTCCGAGCGGGTTAATAGGTTTCAGCCATCCTAGTCACTATTGATTTGCGGGGGGCAATTGCTATCTGTGACTAAGATATCGATTGCCTTGTGTGTGACTGCGATCGCCTTAGCGTTGAGCTAAGGGGTCAATAACCGCACGTCAGAACTGCTTGGGGGTCATGTTTTCTGTCCGTGACCTTTGTCTCTCCGTCTCTTGTCTGCCGTTCTGCGGACCGCGGAGAGCAGCACATAAAAGGTCTCTTTGAGTACCTATCAGTGCTGGGCACCTCGATAAAAAAATTGCGTTATCAGCGTATCGAGTACTTTCCTGTGAGCAAACCTGTAAACCAGTGAAAACTACAGGTTTCATTTGTACTGAATACTGGTCTAACTTGTAATCAATTCTACCAAAGTATGTCCGGTAAACACTACCAACGATGACCTGTAGAAATTACAAGACTCAACCTGTATTTTCTACAAAAGCTTTTGTACTTATCATCTACAAAAGTGATTCCTGTAGTTTCTACAGGAACATTTCTAAGAGTGAACGCTAAATCTTTGGCTTCCATGTTCCATCACCATCCCAAAAAGAACAATTGTGATATACCTGTGATTACTCCTTATTTTACTGTCGAAATATGCAAACGAGTGTGCCACTCATATATCTTCGACATTAAACATTATTATTATTATTATTATTATTACTCCAGGTTTTAATAAGTATTTAATACGACTGTAGCATTTTTTAAATTAATGCAGAAATGAATTGGCAAAACCAATAAGTCATCAGTCTGCGAAATTTTGGAAAATCAATCCGTGGTGAAAAGTGTCAAAAATGCGGTCCAAAACCACGGAGAACTTTAAAAAATGATTATTATTTTATATTGCGCAAACATCTACCTTGGTTGCGAAAATAATCTGCAAAACACATGGCACTAAATAGTTTTATACAATAATCATGAAACTGATAAAACAATAGTCTGCCGCCAGATACAGACAGATTCAAGTAACCTCAAGCTGCGAAAATGCTCAAGACTAAAATATAAGAGAAAATCAAATTAATACTGCACATCGAACAAAACTTTTATAAGTTAAAGTTTTAGTTTGGTAAGCCAGAAATTTGTGGTAAATTCAGAAAACCGGGTCGAAGCTCCTGACCCGGTCCAAGAAATGACCCGGTTCCATCTCTGATCCACATATTTTTTGATGAGGGCTCGACACCGTTTAGGCCCAGGCATTACTCTCAGCAGACCGCAAACACGGATTCCACACAGCTTGATTATAATAACGCTTGAATATATATACAAGCTTGTACTACAAAAATAATTGCATTTACGAAAAAAATTTGTAGAAAAAATTTAGTTGTTCTTATTGCTGCTCAGCAAAACCTTTTTTCTGTACGCCCCACTCCAGTTGGTCTTACACCGGTTAGGAGTAGTGCCAGCTTGATGTTAATTTTCAAATTTGACTGAGGGGTTAGCTGACACCGAATAATTGTCTGTAACAATTACCCGAGGCGTTTCGCAAGGATGGAGATTTGCCCATCACCGGCTGTGTGATGAACGCACCTCGGCAGCTCCACCCGAAGGCGGCCGCCCCTTAACTCTCGGTTAATTGACGACAAAGGAGGGGATGATACGCTATAGATGGTGCCGGCTGGCGCCAAATTTGTCCTTGAAATGCCTGGTCCTTTTGGACCACAAAATTTGGGGCGGGTGTACCAAATACATCACAATACACAACAACAGGATAATACAAATACACAATTCTTTATAACTGATTTTAGAGCTGCTTCTGATTCTTCAGTTTGAGTCTTTACATTGTTGTGGGGATGGGGGATACTTTTAAGCAGTTTCTTGAAGAAAGAGTCACTCAATTTTGTGGTAGATTTCTAGATTTCCTGGTCGCAGGTCATAATGGGCAGTGGGAGTGGCAGCATCTGTGGTTTGGTCGCACTCTGATCTGAAACGAATCATTATCTGTACTCAGTTTAGCACCTCTTACTTCAATCTACTTTTATTTTCAAAACAGCTTATTAAGTCACATAGTCCGGTCAAGTGGGAATCGTAAGTCAGAACTATCGCCCATTCAGTGTAACCACAGAACGTGATTTGGAATTGGTTTGTATTTAAGATATAGCTAACATTTCTAAAGATCAATGACAAGGAAATAATTAACGCTGAAAAGAAAAGATAAGAAAGTAACAAACGGTAGATTATTTTCGTAAACTTAGAGCGAGAATTTGCTAATCCTGAATTTAGCATCTGCTTTGTTGTTATCGGTTAGACTCCGTGAGACCAACTTCCCTACAGCACAGTGTGATATTCCACGGCTTTAATCGCTACAAATAGCGCAACATTTCTGATTATGATATGGTACAATAAGATTTGGTTCCGCAAGCCTAACTATTTAAACGTTAAATACTATATGATTGAGTTTTGTGGAGAAATTACAAGTACACCTGCACATAATTATGTATATATGCGAGTCGGATACAGCTTGCACAATCGTTACTGTGGATGTCTGAGATTAGTTTTGTTAAGCATTGTGGATTAGGCTTTGAACAGAAAATAAGTTTTAAATTTTACTCTACAACAACAGACCGTTTTAAAGTATAAAGTTTCAACAGGGAAACTAGAATTTTCAAAAAAGATGTTCAAACTTATCTTTTCTGAGAGCAGCTACATCTCAGCAAGTGTGTGATCAGATCTCCAGCAAAACCTTAAATGAGGGTGTTAAATCTTTGTCTCCCCTTCAGTCATAACTAGTATAACATTAGCATTAACTGAATACTGTCTCACAACGAGCTGATAGAATAGAATGACTTCTTGTTGTTTTGGCTGGATCACAAGTATACCTTCCAAACTACATTAGAAAGTAAGTGCACTGCCCCTAGCCGTTAAACAGTTCAAAAGATCCAACCAATTTAAGGGGGGGGGGTCCATTTTTGGCCGATTTTTCGACCATCTCCGATTTCGTTCATTTTCACGTATTTTGTTCTTTGAGTGCCATATTTTAACGAGTTTTTGAAATTAAAGTCGGATCGTTTATGGTTGTTGAGTAATTTCGCCGCAAAGTTGGGGTCTCCATGTGTTAAGGTGGTGATTCCTTTTGGTGCTTTCTGTTAGTTTACGGCACAAACCAAGTCGGAATTTTACGAAACTTTCCAAAAACACTTATTTTAGCGTTCTAACACCCTCTGCGCAATCCCGGTTCAAAAATTCAACATTTGCGTTCAAGTCGGTTTTAGCCAATTTGTGACAGTTGAACAGCAGCTGCATAGTTGTAACTACATTCATTCGAAAGATCTCGTTATGCTCTACATTTTTGCTTTTTAAAGTAGCCTTCTAGCTTTTCGCTATCGTGAGATATAACCGATTTTCTTATTTTGGCATTGAAAACTTGTCATTTCTGGAGAAATCAAATAATCCATTATTTCTCGAGCTGCACAAGCCGCAATATCAAACCAAGGGTATCATTTTAAAGGCCCTACAGAGGCCAATTATCTGCGACATGATCGTTATCCAATTGCTATCCTACTAGCTGTAGTTTTATAAAATGTAGTTTTTTCAAAAACACGACCAATTTTTTTCTGGGGATTGTGGAGCATTCCCTATGCAATGTGAAGGACTGCCATTTTGCAGATGCGTTCTGTACTAAATTACCCCGAGACCCTTTTTTAGTTGCCCCGATTGCGGCTTTCTAGCGAACATGGTCGCTTGCCAAAGTTTGGAAAAGTAGACAAAATCCAGGTTGCGCATACCTTTTTGCTAATTTCTCCACAACGAAGAGCGATTTCTCAATAATTAAAAAAGGGTCCCCAGCTATTTGACAGATGTATCGATTGATATAACCGACGTCTCCCGAAAAAACTTATTTCAGCCTGCAAAAAATCCGGAAAATTATTTTCCTTCTAAAATACAGTAAAATAATTTCGAAAAACCAAACTTAATTTCATTGTATTCATTAAAAAGAGAAAATTTAAAGCTACAGTTTGATATTAAGATGGTTATCTAACTCCAAATAATGAATGAGTAATAACGTTTCAAAGTTGATGACACCAAAAGGAATCACCACCTTAAACATAGGAAACGGAAAAAGTTGTGATTTTATTCTTGCGCCAAAAAAATCTCTGGATAAACAGTCATGAATCTGTATAATTTTGTATTCATGTTGAAGCTATGATCATGAACTGCGGTACCTTGGAAGTAGAATTTTGACTTAGGCCCCCAAAATTTTTTAAAAATTTTTTATGTAACGCAAACAGTAGAAAATCGTCAAATTTCAACGTTTCTTGTCAATGAAAAGTAGGGTCGTCAAAAAGAATTGTAAACTACTCTAATTCAGAGGCCTAAATGAAAAATCTAATTCCAAGGTTCCGTAGTAATTGAATAGGCGGTTCCAACGATACCAATTGTTTGGCTGTAACCCTCACCAGTTTCGAGATTTTTTTGGCGCAAGAATGTGCTGTTTTAGCAAAATTTATAAAATTTCGGTTTTTTTCGAAAATTTGGCTAAATTACGACAACAGTATGGTCCAAAACTGCCTCTTTTGTATTCCAGCCTATGTATTCATGCATTGGGATCTATTTGCAGCATGAATCATGCTGATAGCTATGTCCAGTACTTCTCAGCGCGCCAATCGGGATCTCAGACCCCCAAATTTTACAAAACAGCGATTTTTCAAATTTTTCAAAATATGGTATATTATATATCAGTCGAAAGCTCTCAGTGCAGGTATGAATTCTTCTCATAGAACCATGGCTCGGAAATGCTTCTATTTTAAGTTAACCGCTGTTAAATGTTTTATTACATCCGGAGGAACAGGGGCCTTGTTTCTCTGAAAAATCCTATAAGGAAGCTTCTGATCATGCTCATCGGGCTTGACACTGTACGAAAATGTTTGTATTAATGGTTACTAAGTGTGTAAAAGAAAATAAACTAAAAATCTGAAGTTGATTTGCGAAAATTTGGTTGAGTTTGCTGCAGCACTATGATTTTCGCTGATATTCTAATTGTAATCAATGAATGGCTCGTAACTTACGAAGAACTGAACGAAACAACTCAAAATTTAAACTTGACATGTACGACATATGTGGCTAGATTATGTGTGAAAATGAGCGAAATCCGTGATCTAAAAATTTTTCACGACGGACC
>JASAND010001246.1:0-22711 GCA_030248195.1 Trissonchulus latispiculum
AATCAATTAAAATACAGAAACAAATAATGAAATTATGGATAAACCCAACTACTGAGAAATAACAGTGTTAGAATCAGCTTGCTTAGAACTGAGAAAATTTTCAAATTCCAACACAGTAGTAACAAAATAAATAAGCTCATAAGAAGACTAGCTTGAAACCCGTTATAAACATATGAGTATTACATAAAAAATTACATACAATTGCGCAGAAAACCAACTCACAAAATGCTAACAATGAAGTTGACAATACCTCCTAGAAAATGGAAATTCTAATTGCAATAAAATTTTACAAATACAAAAATTTGGAAGCTTTGAATTCGCTTACAAGCTGCAAGTTTCACCTTACAATCTAATAACAAGAGGAACTTGCCAAATGACACACAAAATCACAGGGCTACGGCAAACCTTCCTATATTTTCACGGAGATATAAAAATGATAACTAAGTGCAGAGATAAAATACTTTTAAATAATCAAGAAGTTATGATTTGCAGAAATTAAAAGTATACTTAGCGAAGAACGCATTTGTACCCTTTTTAGCACAGCTTAAAAAAAGGTTGCTTTTTAATTGTGAAATATACGTATATGTCCTAAAACGAAATTCATCATTTAGATCGTGTGCCCGGAATCCGGAAATTGAAACTGACAAATTTATACAGCATAGCTGAGATAGTTTGTATTAAAGTATAATCTTGAGAAAAGTTTGCCCAATCTAAAAATTTCTATATCAGAGACTACATGCAATATGCAACAATAAGTAAACACAAAAAAATTATGAAAAAACTTTCCCACGCAGTCCTTTAAAAGGAGCAAAGCCTGAGTCCGAAACAGGAGAGAGCCAGCTGAAGCGGCAAAACATCGAGTCATTATTTTCATTATTTCTTTACGATTAATCGCCACGAAATACTATACTACTTCTGAGATCCGCACTTCCGCGTTCACAGTAACTATCTAAAGTCCCGACCAAAAATGTAGGGAGCAAAAATTGTTTCGTTTATACTGATTTAGATGCAAGTAGTAAACCACTGCCAGATAACATAACAATCGTCCAAGAATCCGTCACATTCCAAAGCGGCTCTGTGACCTCAGTCGTTTCTCCTTCAATTGCCGGTTACAGAACCAGACGCGGACGACGGACTTCTTCATGTCCAGCTGGTCAGCCATGGCCGCAATCTTCTCCAGAGCAGGGCCGGGGCTGGAGGCGGCAGTAAGTTTTCCAGCGTCCGCTTTTCAGGAGGCCGGAATGGACGTGCGCTTTCGTTTCTTGTCATCCTTGGGACACACTTCCGCTTCGTCAAGCCAGGCTTCTGTAACAAGGCAGACGAGCCACGAGTTAGAAACCCCGCAGAAACCGCTTTGGAATATGACAGACAGACCGCGTCTCGATCGATGGAGTGGCGTTTCGTTGCGCGGGGACGATAGTCCTCTCACTGGCTTCGACTACAAAACAATAATAAGTCACAAATACGTGATATCAAAATTATATACTTGGAAAATGTTCAAGTATCGTTCACGTTTACAGACCCAACTTACGCAATATCTACCAGATTTACATACAGTTAAAAACAAAGTCTGGAAATTAAACGGATCATATTAAAGAAAAATCTCCCCACTCCTCCAGAGAAATTGACCACATTAGACTGGCCTCTTTTAGCAAAAACTTTGGAAGTAAAAAATAAAGCTTTGTAGCTACGAGAGGATTTTCTTTCATCACTGATGTAATAAACATAGAAATTTAATGTTAAAGAAGGGTGGTTCGCACTCAAAGTTATAACGTCCTTTTCAAATCGAAATCAGACACTTTTACAAGCGAAATTTTCAAAATAAAACTAACTATATGCATTTTTCAAACAAAGATTGATTATTTTCAGACTTAGAAAAACGTGAGAAATTATTAGAACTACAAAATAAGCTGCGCACAAGAAGTACATATAAGGTATATATTAACGGCCTAGGTTTTAAAAATGGACAGTCATATAAAGGAAAGGGACATCACCTCCCAGAGAAAAACGGGCAACTCCGAACGTTTGTTCCAAAAAAACCTCCATGTATACCGAATTCTCAGCGAGACTGAACAACAATTTTCACCAAATTTTCCGTGGTTGTAAGCTTTTATTGATGTTAAAATTGTATTCAGCAAAAGTCGTTGAAATAGCCAAAATTTCGTCAGAGCTAAATACAATTTTCCGTCAGCAATCTTGTAATTGTAAGCAGTACGCAATTGTATTTATCGACGGCTCTAGATAGAGTAAAGTAGTTTGAAATTACTAAAAATGTAAAAAAACATTAATATTATAACATAAAGGAATAATGAAAAACGCCTGCCTCCTGCCCGGCTCCACAGACTAGTTCTCTCTGGGTAAGAGCGCTGACAGCGCCCACTGGCTCTCTCCTGTTCGGACTAAGGCTTCGGCCTTAGCGACTGCAGGCTAGGTGTTTTCATTATTTCTTTACGATTAATGCCCTGTATCCTTCGTGGATCCGCCTGCTGGCCCGCGTTTACCTCATTTTCTGGATATTAATATTATAACAGACACTTTTCAATCTTCCCTTCTTTCAGTCGAATTCCATAACTTCCAGAGAAACCCCAAATAAATTATTCCACCAAATTCTTTCAAAAAACCGATCTGATAACAAACGGAAAAGTATAGCTAACAAAACATGCCTGCTTTATGCATAGTAAAAGCACTAACCCAGTATAGGCTTGAGGGCAATCATGTTGTTATAGGAAAGCGTGAGGGACTCAAATCGACATATTGTGGATTGACTTAATGAGCCGACGCCGGGCAGTTTCAGATTGGCTAACGCCTTGCCCACGTCAGCCTGAGTGACGCCCAGCTTGATTCGACGCTGCTTAAAGTGTTCCGCAAAACACTCCAGCTCACGAGGGTCTGTGTCCGGATCGCTGGGACCGCCGCTACCGGGATGCCTGAAACAAGAATCAGAACATTTGACCGAATTTCAGTAGGCAGACCAGTTTCATTAAGTAGAAGAAGATCAAACCTCACCCTTGGGTTAACTTCAATCACGGCCACACATACATATGTTTTGGGTCTCTCCTTACTAAAATATACAGTCACCAGAACATGTCAAATTTTAGAGACACGGTCAACGTTTTTAAGGTTCCTAATGCAAAATTTCACTGGACACATTCCAAATTTTTATCAAAAAAACTAGTACGAAAAAAATTTCGCAGCAACAGGACCACGTTAGTTTGATATTTTAGATACAGACTCAAGTTAAGCTGTTTTACCCAACAAGTATCAAAACTTCACCCTCCACTCTTCCCTGTGATGCACATTTCCCAAGTCTTGATCTTTTTGGTTAATCTTTAATTACATCACACTGTTTAATATCTAAATCATCCATGTCATTAGATATGCAAATTAGGTTACTAGACGACCAACAGACCTGCTGGAGCCAGCCAGTGGATGACCCGCAGCTGCTGCAGCCGCAGCATGGCTCAGGCTGTGACTGGTCATGGCATTGATGGGGTAGGGCGGGTACTGGGCCGCCACAAACTGATGCTGACTAGAGGGGGACATCACGTGATGTTGATGGGGGTCAGAGGCCACACTCATACCCCCAGGGACGGCGGGCATGGAGCCTGGCTGACTCGACCACCCCGGCAGCCGTAGAGGTGAAAAAGTTCATGGTATCGTGGGGCATTCGGGGGACGGGCACTGAGCCCTGGGGGTGGGAACTGGGGGGCAGGCAGGCGGGATGGTAGCTGGGGATGATGTCGGAGGTCTTGAACATCCCCGAAGAGCCAGGGGTCGACTTCATGTCCATTCCGGCCACCAGGGCGGCTTCGGCGCGGGCCTGGAAGAAGCCATCCTCTATCCCGCTGAATAGGTTGGGCTGAAAAAACATAAATAATGTTAAAAAACAGATGGAGATGGAATTCAGAAAGAATGCACCAAAACGAAATCAACTGTACGTAGTGTATATATACTAAAGTTCTCGATTTTAGTTGTATATACAACCTCTGCAGCTCAGTTGGCAGAATGTTAGCCTACGTAATGTAGTCTGCGAAATGCCGTGGCTTCGAGTCCCACCGGAGGCTCTGCGAAGTTTAGCGGAACTTTGTCTTTAGACAACTAAATTGTAACATCACTTTTGAGATGTTATTTATGTTTTCAAAAACGTATTCCGCATCCGGATACCAGAAACATTTAGACGGGCCCGGATACGGTTATATACCTACACCGAACCGGGAGGCAATCTTTGATATCCGCCGGGTTTCCCTTAGTCGTGGGTGGGGGGTGTGTGAGTGGTTGACTAGATTTTTTCACCTTACTCAGCCAGTCGGCCCAAGTATATATATAATTTTTTTCTGAGGCTTCCTCTTCACTGCTTTTTGAGGTGTCCAGAAATGATCAAATCTTGATCTTTGATCCAATTTTCAAAAATGTTCCGGCTTCGCCGGAATGTTTTGGTCAAACATCGTCTATTCTGGTACTCAAACTCAATTTTTGAGCACTTTGAAGCATAGTTATAGCAGTATGTGCAGAAAACAGGCTATTTTTACTGCATTTTTGCCAATTTTAGATCACTGTGGATTCCCTTTTGGTCCCCCCACTAGTGGGGGGGCCCCCACAGGGGGGGCGTCCCCCCACTTTTTCGCATAGAAAAAGCCCAGTTTTGGCTATTTTGGACCACTCTAGGCCCAACACTTTTGGTCTCCCTACTCCAAAATTTTTTCTCAAATAAAGCTAGATGAGATCGGTGGTTTTAAACTGGCACTGGCATATTATGTCCGCTGTCGACAGTTTATATAATTATATAATATATATACCAATCAATCAATCAATCAATCAAGTTAATATCGTTAAACAATTATATATATAATAATACTGTATTATATATATACCATTGTTTAAAATCTGCAAACCGTCTTTGTGTTAAAAATACATAATCTGACACTAATAGTTGTTACATGTAGACAGTACTAATTAAAACCTTGACACTAGAATTTAGAAGATATGTAGAACCATATTTTACACAGAATTTATGAAATATGAATGTTAAATTTCTATTGAAATTTAAAAAAACCGAGAAAAACGAAATCTAAGTATAGTCTCATTAATATTGTACATTGACTATGTACGACAGCAACCAATGGAAGGAAGCTAAGTACTACACTAGTTAAGGCAAAGGGAAAACGGCACTCAGAGTAAATTAGCACATACTTTTAAGTATTAATAAGTTGTATTAAAAAATTATCACCAAATATTTTATCAGGCAGGCAGAGACTGTTTGCATGTAATATAATATGAGACACACTCATATATAATTCAACAATTATGTATAATTAAACGCATTTTCTTCACATGCTCCAGCAGTAAAAGTATTTATTTATCAGCCTATTTATCTATTAATAAGGGGATTTCAATTATTTAATTCAATGAATTTCTGTAGACTCAAAGACCTATTTTTCCTGCACTCGCTTCTAGCGCGAACTTTCTGCGTGTTCAGACAGTTTTCCTCATGTTCAAAATTCAGAAAACGGATTTTTCTTAGATACTCTTTGGTATGTAGTATATACTTTAAACTAATTAATTTAATAAATAACTGTTATTCAGGAGAAACGTATATACATCTGCAACTGATATTTTACGTATGGTAAATTCGTCATTTCTAGCACAGCCCAAGGATCACTAATCACATGAAATTAGCATTTTAATTATATAATTAGTTTATTAATTTATCCTTACCGGTGCATTGCCCATACAATGAGCACGCTGCCGTGCATAATCCGTGGGCACCCCAGCCGGTGGAAAGGCCGGGTAGAGCCTTTGGGTTCCTTGCATATGAAACTCCAGGATTGGTTGCTGCTAATTAATACGTAAATCTGCTGTTAATTAACTAATAAAATTAGAGTTCTAACATTACATTACAGGCTGGACTTAATGAAACCTGACTCGGAGATGTTGCAAACCCCAAAACTGTGTTTCAAGGTCCGACCTCAAATTTTAGAGAAGCTAAAGTCTCATAGGGGAAAAGGTGGGGATGACACGTAATAGTCAATGAGCAAGGACAAATAGAAAAGAGAATGTTAGAATTTTCAGAGACGGTTAGAGGATAGGTAGAAATTTATAGAAATTTGACAGAAAATAGAAAACGGAACCAGCCTTTATCTCAATATTCAACGGTTCAATGTGTGCCATAATTGCCTTGTAAAAATTAGTCACAACAACTGTTATAGGGACCTGCATTCACAACCTCAGATGAAAATAATGATAATGCTCAATCTTGCAAAGGGTTAGGAAGAGAAGGCTTAATTTTAGTCTCATTATACACCTGGTTTTAAAAATTGTAGCAAACCAAAAGCCTATATACAATAACATTAAACTATAAAGGACCGTTGTGTGTACGTACAATTTTAGGGACAGCTTTAACAAGGGGTCCTAGAGCTAATATGCCTATGAACTAGAAATCGGCAGAGAGGGGGTAGTCTTACGGTAGCTAAGGCTCAGAGCCAAGAGGCGTTTTTTGATTGGCTAGGGGAAACGGGATTTCTTAAGATCTTTCGACTGGGTGTATTTTCCCCTAAAATCAATCCAGTTGTGATAGGGGTTTCGTCCCTCAAAGAGTACACAAGAGTTACATAGACAGAGAAGGGAAGAGGTATCTATCTAGAATGTGCTCCCTTCAGAGTAATTACATAACAAGAAGGAATGTTACTAAGGTTGAACCGAGAACAAGAATTAGACACTAAACACTATTTTCTTATCTCTGCTTGGGTGAATGCATGCACTCTGTATACGGTAGCCCTATCTTAACAATAGCTTAACGTTTGTATATAAGTACACAGGTATGTATAATAGGTATTGTTAAACTGATTGAGTTAAAAAGAATGGACTATAAAAGAAGTAGCACAGACTAAGTATATATATCTCCGCTGTCTTACGGTAGCTGTAAGAATACAAATTTAATTATATGTAATAATACCTTATTCACTCCGGAAATTCTACTTGAAAGATATATATATGTGTGAAATAATTATTAGTTTATATTAGTTTAGTTGATATTTGATTTTGTACAAAAGATTGTCGAACGTGTTCAATTAAGTTCAAAGAAAACAAAATCTTAACTGTAATTATATCAATGTATAAATAATGTATAATGTATCAACGAACAATTATCTCTTTATGTATCAACGAATAATGGGTGTAATATATAATACGTATGAATTACTTACGAACCTCTCTTTGCTAATGAAAGTTGAAAGCTGTTTGGAAATTACCAATATAAACTTTTGAAACTATTCTCGACCAGACATGTGCAGTAGGTGAAATTCTGGGGGGGGTCGAGCCGGCAACCGAAGGCCGCCGGAAAACCAGATTTTTCCGGATTTTTGCCCAAAAACCGGAAAAATCCGGATTCTAGGGGGGATGAGCTCCAGGTCTGTGGGGGGGGGGTGAAAACCCCCACAACCCCCCTAGGCACATGTATGTTCTCGACCATACATCTCGACCATCTCTTTAACTTTCAAGAACCGTCAAAAATCGGAATATATAAGCTGAGCGTTAGGACAGTAACGTCGGCCCAAATACATAACCTTAAATACCAATTTCGAATCTCAAAACGTTCCACTAGTTTGAACCTGAACTCCCTTGATTTTCCTACGGGGGGGGGAGAGTAGCGGCCCCCAAGAAATTGCCCCCCCCGGGATTCGAGCCAGACATGTGCAGGAGGGGAAGTTCTGGGGGGGGGGGAGAAGGGCGGCCGAAGGCCGCCGAAAAACCGGATTTTTCCGGTTTTTTACTGGAAAAATCCGGATTCTGGGGGGGGGGGTGAGGGACCCCTCTGGGGGGGGTGAGCTCAGGTCTGGGGGGGTGAAAACCCCCCCAAGCACACGTATGATTCGAGCCCTCCGGAACTTAAAAGTGCCCAGAAAAAAAAGGTTTTGAAGGTAAATTTTTTGAAATTCTTCCGGGCTCCGCCGTATTTTTTAACATTTTTCATATTTTAAGCTTAAACTTAGGTTAAGAATAGTTCAATCTTTAGTTCAGCAGCAAAAATAGCTGTTTTTAGCATTATTTGAAACAAATTTTGCCACCCTCCAAAATCGGTCGCCCCCCCCCATACTCCCCCAGAAATTTTGGCCTACGAAAAAGCAAGACTACGGGAGTGGGTCAAACAATTTCCTCCAAACGACAACTAGAACGATTTGCACACACTCGGACAGTAATTCTCCAACCCACTGAAACTGGGCAGAAGAAACTTGTTGAAATAATCAGTAATTTTCATTAATCTGCAGAGCAATTATCACATCAAAATTTTATGATATATAAATTGAAAATTACGAAAGTTATAAAATAAAAATTAGTGGTGGGCACTGGATATCCGGATATCCGGATATCCGTGTACATTTCAGACAAAGTAATGAAAAACTAGCAATTTTCGTTTAAAATTTCGAGAAATTTAAAATATTTTTCAAAACGTTCTCTAAAAATATTTTAGAAACCAAGTTTTGTGGCTTGGCTGATAAAAATTTACAGCTTACCGAAACCGAAAAATTGAAATTTTCACTGCAAAACGAAAAATTTTCTAGAACTTGAGTTTGGAATAGGCGGATAACCGGATATCCGGATATCCTTTAACGCAAAATAGGCGGATATCCGGATATGAAAAAATGTCCGGTGCCCATCACTAATAAAAATATTAAGAGTGGTTTTTATAGATCTCGTTTGCACACGTCAACTAAATCAGTTAAACGATAATATGACACCTCAGTAATATTACAGCAAACGTACAACCGCTTGGCAAAACATAACCAATTGATTTGAACTTTGGAACGTATACAGACGACTACATTATTTTCTGATATTTAAAGATCTTAGATTTGTCATTTGCAAGGAGTTAAAATTGTTATCCTTCGAGATTAGGGCTTCTTTAGGCTGTTGAGCAAGGACTATAAATATAATCTACAAGTTTTAAAAGATTTTAAAGAAACAGTATTAACAGAGTAACAGTTTTAAGCCTAATGTGAAAGCCTACTAAGTAAACAAATTAATCGTACATATATGTATATATACTTAATTATTTTAATTTCGCTAAACACTTAATTTACTCTACTTTCGCTTTATTTTAATCTCTCTCTCTCACTGCCCTTTAAAGTGAGGAAAAGTCCGAGAAGGGACGAATTTCATGGGGGACGATCGGTCCAGTCCAATCCCATCCCTCTGTTAAATAAAATCCGGGGTAAAAACCCATGAGCAGGCACAGAATCCCTTGGGTGGGTCGCCGTGAGGAATATATTGCTAATTTAATCACATCACAGAAAATAAACCGCTAATTGTAAAAATTACAAACGTTTCTGCAAGTTTGAAAGCAGTGGCACACACAGGTAGAATCACAGAAAAATGTTACACCGTGAAATTGCTTCGTAGAGAAGATTTTGATAGACCGGAATGCCGATTGAGGTACTGTTTGGTTCCGGCTCCGGTTTTTTGGAGTTTTTTGGCTCCGGTCGATTCCTTGAAATCCGCATTAAGCTGACAACATTGGCAGATATATACTGAGCCAGTGAAAAGCGGAATTAAAAAAACATTATTTCAGTTTGAGAACCACTGATAAATATATATGTAATTGTTTTGCAAATTTTTGTCAAAATCTGAGTCTGCTTTGGTTGTTGCCCTTGGTTTACCCCTAAGATAAGCTACATTTTCAAAATTTTCAGAAGTTTTGCTTTAAATTTAATCACAAACTTGGTTCAACTGCATCCACACCAAAGTTGAACTATATACATAAATCAGTTAACACCTGCAAAACTTGCGCACAGATGTGCTACTGTCGCACAGGGTTGGGCGAGACCGAGATTTTACCGAGACCGAGACCGAGAACGAGACCGAGACCAAGGTACCGAGACCGAGACCGAGACTGGCCAAGTCTCGGCTTTTGGGCGAGACCGAGACCGAGACCGAGACTAGCAATTTTTAGCTTAAAATTAGTTTCAACCATTTTTTGAGGCTTAGATCTAGTATTAGGGGCTTTAACACATAAACATGTGGTTTCCGCATCTCGTCATTTAATTTTCATAACATTGATTTAAAATTTTCGCCAAAATTAGATGTTTTCAAAAAATTTCCGGTCTCGGTACGAGACCGAGACTTTTGGGTGAGCGAGACCGAGACCGAGACCGAGACCGAGACTGGCCAAGTCTCGGCTTTTGGGCGAGACCGAGACCGAGACCGAGACCGAGACTCCCAACCCTGCTGTCGCAGTACCCCCCTCCGAAACTTCTTACCGTTTCGCAGTTCCGGTTTCATCCAGTGACGACTCATCCATGCAGCTCAACAGGGTACCACGATCAGAGCAAGTATGTAACAGGAGAGTTGATACGTATATAATCTGAAAAATGTGCAACATAAATTCAGAATTTCGTGCCCAACAAAAACACAAACCTCCCCCCAAACCCAGCATAAATAAATAAAATCGCATTAAAAATTTAACCCCCACTCCCCTTCCAGCCAGCCCTCAGTCAGCACATTACGATAAAGCCTCTAATATCAATAATGAAATTAATGCGCTATATAATTCCAGGCTGAAATTAATCAGAACAGAGCTGCATTTAGACAATTTATGGTGCAGCAAATTTTGCAGTTAATTGCATCAACAACAGCATGCAGCAAAAAGACTGCTAAAGTTAAACGTTAAACGGAGTGTTGGGTTCGGGGAGAGAAAACCTTGTAATAGAATGGCACAAACACCTTTCAGTATAACAGTAATATTACATAAGGGGGGGATCTAATCTTATGAATTGGGCATGAGTTTGGGGAATGGATAACACCAGAAGCAGGGGGGATGCTACTAAATATTGCATACATGGTAACAAGTTTTATCACACGAGTTCACGTTTCTACCTTAGGTTATACTTTGAATATTGCATGAATCTTTTACGAAGGGAAGAGGACTTTAGGGGGCCCTCAGTGTCTGCGCGCCAATTTTTCTTATCCAACTTTCCATCCCAACTACACTCGGAAAGTTTTACGTACGTACCTACATACGTATACCTTAACCTTAATGGCCTGTATAGGTACGTATTGACTCTTAGCATATACCCAAGTCCTCTTTACTGTCACGTTCATTTGACAAATGACCATCCTTCCTCCCAACACACCTTACCTGGCTTCCAAATTACCTTAGTTGATTAGAAATGATAAAATTTATTTACCTCATAGCTAGCGAGGGGGGGGATTAAGCATCACTCACGCTAGGTATATAGGTAATACGTATATATCTATGAATTAGCACAAGCGTACAAAAAATTTGTTAGTTCTATGGATATTTAATCAGCTTTAGCCATTACTCATTTAGGCTTATATAATCTTAGATTTCTGGTAAAAGATACAAAAGTTTAAAGGGCTCGCTCCATGTTTATACCAAAACCCCTCCTTCCTTCCTTCCTTCCTTATGTTGTGTAAGTACGCTATGTAGTATATATATACAGGGCGTCTTAGTGGCTGTTGAAACATAGGCCTAGGTATATAGATTGTAGGTACTGAATTATTAATTGGACTGGGGACCTTTATTTTATATTAATTAGGCCAGAAAGGACGACAACGACATAAGATCTGATCTTAAAGCTCCGTCCTTTTCTCGCCCCTTTCGAAACAGCGAACCCGCCTGACCCAAAGTCTGGGCCTGTCACTCCTCTGCTACCCCGGTACCTTCATTAGGGTAATGGAATTGGCGGCCGACAGATGACTGATTGAACCCTACAGTAGTCCTGACACCTTAACCCTATGTCCCCCCTCCTTTGCAATGTTCCGATATCACCTTGACAGTTCCCCCGTATCATGCTAAAGTCTGACCAAAAAATGTAGAAAGCGAATGATATGGAATCAAAGTGAAAGGATTTTGATTGTTATATATACATAATATTGTCTATTTTGTTTCATGTTAAGCCGGGAATAGTAGTATATAGTCAAAATTTTGTACCTACTGTCAATTTTCATCAGGACTGATTTTAACATCTCAAAGGACGCCTACTGACAAAGCTAGACAAAAATTTCATGCGAATGACAGCGATAGATTACAACCAAACCAAAAATACAGACAATGAAATGATTTTTGACTGATACAAAATTTAATATTTCATATATATATCATCAATAAATTATATATAAATGTACAACTTTTCTGTCATTTACACACGCATTATATCTAGACATACAAAGTATATATATACAATGTTCTAGAAGATAGAGTATATATATGTAGTAGAGTACATCACACTTTAACAAAGGAGGGAGGGGGGTTCTGGGGGGAGGAAGTGCGGGACTAGAGATGAGCATTTTTTAGTAAATTCCGACCCTTCCCGAATTTTGGAGAAGGTACAAAGGTAGGTAAAATTTAGACCAAAATCTGTTCAGGATCCCGCAAGAATTAGTGCACTTGTTAATAAAATGGAGTAACACGCTGAAAAAATTCAGAGAAAAATTTCGCGGATAATTTTCAAGGAATGTACGTATGTACGTATATATGTATATTTATGGAAAAAGCAAGTTTGTTAGCTATAAAATTCCCGCCCTGAAATTGGTATTCTACCGACTGGAATCCTGAATCTCCCAACCGGGGGTAAGATATGATCAGGGTATTTTTTACCGGGGGGGGCGGGGGGCCCCCCGAAATTGACCTCCCCCTCCCCGAAATCCCCCCTCCGGAATTTTTGCTTCCCCCCCAGGATTTTTTGGGGGCCCAAATTTTCGCCAAAAATAGGCAAATTTTCAAAAATTTTCCTAATTTGCCGGAGATTTTTTCGTAAAAATGACTATTCTTAGCTTAAATCCTGGCATTTTTGAGAACTCTTTGCCTTTCACGTGTAAAATACGCCAAAAAATACCAATTTTTAGCTCATTTTTGAAAAAATCCCCCCGAAAATTTCTTCCCCACCCCCGGGCCTGGGGGGACCCCGGGAAGCCCCCCGGAAAAAATCCCTAAAAAATACCCTGGTGATAGGCAATTTCTAAGTATATATCTCCAAATGAGTGGGGGGAAGTCCAAAAAATGGGGGTGGAGCTACATACATGTACTGGGGAGGGGTAACTCCCCCCAGAGCTGGAGCTCACCCACCAGAGAGGTCCCTCAACCCCCCCTCCCTCCCAAATCCGGATTGTTCCGCTTTTTTGGGCAAAAAACCAGAAAAATCCGGTTTTCCGGCGGCCTTCGCCGGTTCCCCCGCCAAAACTTCCCCTTCTGCACATGTTTGGTGGAGCAAAGGGGGGGGGGTAAGGATCAAGTGAGAGGAGGTACGACAAGAGGGAGCGGGCTCCCCCCACCCCCCCATAAAAAGCCACAGAGATTATCGTTCTTCTTATTCAAATCACAGGCCTCGGACATGGCGATTTTGGAAAAGTAGGAAAAAAGTAGGAACAATTTTTCAAAAAAGTAGGAAAAAGTAGGAACAAAAAGTAGGAATTATGACAAAAAAGTAGGAATTTTCAGGATACATAATAGATTTTGCAAGCAAGTTATCTAATTTTGCATTCAACAAAACAGTATTACGCTGCTCTTCTGTATGCCACAATCAATTCTTCATTCGCCTTTAACTTTTTCAAGACGATCATGTATGTACTTTACCAAAACATAGAGAAACCCTCCCCAATTTGAGCGGTAGAGACGAGCAGCTAGCAGGCTGAAATTTTGCATGCAAGTCAGTAGGGCCCACAAAATTTCAGCAAAATCAAACGACATTTGTGTCTTTTTGCATTTTCAACCCCCTCCCCTTTAAAATTCAAAACTTTCTTTTTGAAGGCTTGCAACAACTTTTCCATTGCATTAAGTAACTTTATACATATTTTCTATGAAAGCAACCTCAACACCTGAACAAACGGTCAAATTTCTTTGACCATTGTGGAATTCGATTTTTGTAACCTACGTAGGTACGAACCTTTGACAAAAATTTATCTAAATTGTTAGCAATTTCTGCAGTTTTTTAACGACCTGCGATTTTTCAGCAAAACCAAAGTTTTACGACGTTTTTAATTTAACAACGCGATGTCATAGATTCGAAAACTTATTAATTAATTCGAATTATTTGAATCGTCGGTAGTGCAGGACTTTCTTTTTTCTGACTAATACGCCGTCAAGTGTGCCGTGCCGGCCGAGTGGTTAAGGCGTTTGGTAACCCTTTAACGTAACGTTAACGTTAACGTAACGTAACGTAACCCGTAACCCTTTTAATCTGTTAAGATCTCTCCAAGGACCAGATTCCGCTTAACTTGACCAAATAAGCTGATAAATAAGCTTTCGTACGGGTATGCTTTCTACCAAGCTGGGTACAAAATAGAAAAAATTTACTGTTTCACTAAATTAAAATTGTTCGATTCGCAAGAGGAGACCAAGGCGAACCGAAAGTTTTTGTTTCAGATTTTGCTGTGAAGTTTCAGGGGGTTTTCCGGGTCGCAGAGTTTGCGCTAGCCTGGGGAACCTACATAAATATTGCAAAACGAACTAGTATGGAATAAAAATATTATGATCAGAATATTTCGGAGAACCTATTAGAATCAAAAATTTTGACGTTTCCAGAGTTTTCCTATTATGACCTTTAGTTAAGGTCCAGTATAAGCCAACCACTAGCTATATACGTCGTAGTCGAGGACGGCAGCTAACTTGAGAGCGTGCTAGGCCAAGCCGAGAGCGTGTTTGGGCACATCAAAGCCAAAGCAGATATGAACGCACCCGAGTTTTGATTTTTTATCCATCGGGAGTTCTCCCTCATCTACATAGTTAACCAGGGGCGTATCCAGGGGGTCAGGACCCCCGGTTTTCGGAAAACGTTTCTAATTTTTAGCTATTTATTGCACAAATTTGGCCATTTTGAGGAAAAATTAGGCTCGGACCCGGAAAAATTCGGGTTGGACCCCCTCCTTTTAAAAATCCTGGATACGCCCCTGTAGTTAACCTACAAATTTTATCTCATGTGGTCAAGTTATCCGGAAACTAAACCTGGAAGCGGGTGGGCAATTTTAACCGGACCCGCAATCTGCCGAAAGATTTACAAATTTTTGTATTTTATTTATATAACATTGAAACTGGTAAAACAGATGAAACCTAGCTGACTGATGCTGAAAATTTTAGTGTTTGATTATCTCACTAAACATTGTCAGAAACATCGAAAAACTAAATGCAGATTATGATGAAGTCAGCGATTTTTCGGGAAATTTTCTGTAAAATCAGGCAGATTTCGTCGTTCAGAGGAAAAAAGTAGGAAAAAGTAGGAATTTTTGACCTAAAGTAGGAAAAAACTAGGAACATACGAAAAAGTAGGAAAAAAGTAGGAAAAGTAGGAACTGTCCGACCACTGAAATCAGTGAAAAATCAAAGGATTTAGAGGAATTTAACTTATTTTGTCATCAAAATTCCAAAATTGTCATAAATCGTAAAAAATTACGAAATCTCACAAAAATCCTGGCCCAGTCAGGGTTCAGAAACAAGCTTCAAAACAGCAATGCATCTAACATTCATCTGCTCGCTTTCCCTACTGTCTTTGCAAAATAAAGGAGTCAAATCGTGGAACAAGATTTGGTGCCTTTACAACATTTTTTTCAGAGGACAACCCCATATTATTTCGATATTTAGTACAATCTGCATTGGATTACAATTTCAGTTCATAAAAATTCAATATTTTGAATTTTCAATATCTTCTATCTATGCTCAAATTTGGTAAAAACATTCAGATTACACAAAAACATTCATATTATATATATACACAATATAACCACCAGCGCTGATGGACACTGGATATCCGGATTTTTATATCTGGATAATATCCGATTTGAGAAAAATATCCGGGTATCCGTTTACATTTCAGACAGAGTAATGAAAAATTACAAATTTTTTAAAAATTTCTCTGAAAATTCTTTTGAAACCATGGTTGAGGCTGCTTGGCTGTATGATAGAAATTCGCAGCGTATATATATACCGAAAAATGACAGAAAAACTGAAATTTTAGCTGCAAAATCAAAAAATTTTCTTGAAGCAAAGTTTGGAATATGCGGATATCCAGATATGAAAAAGTATCCGGTATCCATCACTAACCACCAGCACGTATATATACTAGATTTGAGTCTTGTGGTGGCACAGGAGTATGAGCAAAAGCCCGCGAGTCGGAACTGTTAGCAACTGATTAGCAGACAGTTACCTAAGTTCTACAGACTAATCCTGAAAATATTCACACCAAAAATTAAGCTGGAACTATACACAAACCAGTTCACAGCTGCGTGTCAAGAAAAGGCCAAAACGATAGGCAGCATCAGCCACTGCAAAACGCTTGAGAGCAAATATAAATCTAAGAGTTCACACTGACTTTCGGATCCGAAAAAAATGTGAAACTCCTCAGTTTTTCCAGAAAATCATCCAACAAACTGTTCATACAAATAGGACGGAGCGAGAAATAGGAAAGGGAGAGGAGGGCAAGTTTTCAATTCTCTTCTCTTCCCTACCCTTCCCGCCCCACTGGAAAAACCATACAATATTTACTATCTTATCCATAAATATTTCCACAGGCTTATACATTTTTGATCATTGCCGCTGAAGCTCGAAACGAACGGGACGGGTTGAATTTATGTTTCATGAGATTCTGAGTCTCAGAGCCGACACTTACTCTATCGCTAGATTCAAGTCTAGTCTTTCTGGCATACTACATTGCTTTGGATTCTTTTGATTACGTAAATCTTTCGCGCGATCCTACCTAACACACAAATAGGTAGATTTTGAATCAAAGATTTGGCTAGGTGTGACCTAAATTCCCATTCCACTGTTTAGCAGATTCTAAGTCTGATTGGTGGATTACGGTACATATGTAGCCTTGCCCCTTCTTTAACTGACACAAAACTACTATACCAGGCGTACGTAAGAAAACTAAACTATAATTTAGGTATAGCTCTCCTTCCGAAAAACTCAGCTGAACCCAATAACCATATACGTAAAGTAGGTAACTCGTCCAAATTTCATAATTTCTTCACTGTCTTCTTAAAACAAGGACCCCCCTTCAAAGAACAATATTGACAATACACGGGGAGGGGGCAAAGAAGAACGGGATTTAGAGCTAAGTTAAAGCTATGCAAGGAAAGACAGAGTTCCAGAACGTAGGGCAATTAAGCTATTTTGAATGCTAGAAATGGGGCATCACCCAATGAAAAATGCATGAGAATTTTGGAGTAGACTTGAAAAGCAACGATTAGTTAGGACCCCCCGTTCCACAACATAGGATCCTTATCAAATATTAATTAGAAGAATTCTAGAACCAGTTCACCACGTTACATACGGACAGCTTCTGTCTTCTCTCATAACATCACAGCCCAAGTTCTGGTACTGGAGAAACAAACGCTAAGGCCAGAAAGGAGTGGAGGGGGTTGTATCATAAAATAATCTGTATCTACCGGGGCCGTATCATAAAAAATGCTGTGTCTGGCATCGATCAGGTGATTATATAAGGGGAATTTCTACAGAGCAGTTGTATGAAAGGCGTGTGAAATTTCTGAAAACGAAACTGGTTCCAAAATAGTTCCTTATTTCACACCAATCCTGAACCCAGTGGTTCACACCAGTATGGAATCGGATCACTTATCCTTGAGCCGGACCAGCTCTGACCAGATGACCCGGTTTTCCAGAAAATCCTAAAATTCTTGAAGAATTGAGTGTATCTAAGAAGGTTAAATTTTTGAGGTGTTCTATGATCAGTCCATGAAGCGTTAATTAAGTACAAGGTACAAATCAGTCATCGTATTGCAAAGAAGGAAGAAAGACTGAACCAGACCCTTCACAGACTACGTTTTTAAAAGCAAAAACTTTCAAATATGGAGGTAAATCAAGATCACCGGGGCGAAACTATTGACCTAGTGGTGGTGACCCTGTCCAAAAGATGACCCGGTGAACTAACCCCGGTGGCCTGGTTCAATCACTGGATAAATCACATCGCCTCAGAGTGCAAGTTTTGATCGCGGTCGTGTAACGATTTGGCTCCGCCGGGAATCGAACCACGGACCTCCCGAACGGAAGTTAGGCGTGGAGTCGCTACACCACGGAGCCAGGAGAGAAGAGCACATAACTTCTATATGATTGGTGCGCACTGTACCTACAGTATATACGGGCTGAAACTAAAAACAGGTTCCACAATTAACCGAGTGGAAGCTCCACTCAAAGGCAGCAACCCCAGATTCTTGGACAATTGCAAGCAGAACTATTGCGAATTGCACGTGGAACTGCGGTGTCATTTGACACGGGCATGGGAGGGCTCTAAACAAGCTGTCACATCACATGTATAGATGACGGGATAAATTTTGACGAAATAATTGCAAATTTTGGCGCCTATATGATCACAAATTAAAACAAAATGCTAAGCCAGATAAAAAATTGTAGACTATTGTGAGAGTATTTAAAACATTTTAGCCATTTTTCGACCTACGTCAGGGAGGCAGCTATGAGGAAGGTTCCCAAACGGGCCTCAAAACGTCCTAACTAAGGTGAGTGTCCAACCACGCTGGAAGAAGCGCAGGTTCGAGTTCCAGGATGAATGAAAAATCCAGGAAATGTCAACTTAGTCAGTCAGAGTAAACACAGGTCGCCCGCCACTGAATAGTGCTGTGCATTGGCGGTTCGGCCAAGCTCAAATTAACTGATTTTATGCGTCAACTGTGTTGCTAAATTCGACATAGCTAGATATCGTGCATGTTGCATTATGAACTAATGAACGTTTATATTAAATACATCACTACAGATTTTCAGTTTACCCTACACAAGGTGACACTTATCTAAAACTTTTCGATATCGTAGACAGAGTTATGCAATAATAGATGCCACACAAATCTTACGTAACTGTACAAACGTAATGTTTGAATTTGTCTAGTGGTGAAAGTCTCAAATCTTCCTCCTTAGTAGTCCAACAGCAAAATTAAAACAGAAATGTCGCGGATCGGACCTAATTGTTGTGTACGACCTAAGGACTTAGCAACCTTCTGATTATACTATCCGGTGTTTAACTCCAAGTTAGCATACTGACTCCGTTAATTAACCAATAGGTCCAGAAGCCTTAATTTCTCACAGTCGTACACAGAAGGATGACGTAAGGCTCGTTCAGTGAAGGAAAATATTCGTTTGGTCAACAAGCAAAAGCATACCAATTTGTCACATCCATACAGGATTCGACCATCCTCAGACATCACCTATTCAAAATAAGCATGACTTAACATATCATATCAACTTCAGTCCGCATGAACTTTAATAATTAGAGCGCATGCGATAAGCAGACTAATGGGGCCTCTTGCGCAATTCCTCCCACAGCCATAACTTTTTATTTTTTTGACCAATAACTTTGAAATTTTGTATGGGTGCATACTAGAGGCAGCTTAATTCAAAAATTTAAAAATTTTAAATTTTATTTTGTGAGAAAGATACAGAATCGAGGAACGATTGCAGCGTGTGAAGAATCGCCTGAGGAAGGGGTCCGCCGTGGAGCCCCGAATTCGGTAGCGGAATAGGTTGGTGTGACTCTGGGTGTCCACGTTTTGATGATTTTGATATTGTATTTAAATTTTATTTTGGTAAGGGGGGACCAAGGGGAACCGAAATTTTTGAAAAAAATTTGCTGAAAACGTGCATACGTGGATTTTCAGGGGTGCTGATCACGAATCCGAAATCCGTTTTCGATAAAGCTTTTCCTTAGCTTAAAATAAGCTAAAGTTATAAGCTTAAGATTTAAGCTTATCCCGAGCTAGCGAAAAGCTTTATCAAAAACGAACTTCGGATTCGTGCTCAGCGCCCCTGAAAACCCCTGTATGCACGTTTTCAGCAAAATTTTGTTCAAAAAATTTTTCGCTTCTCCTTTGTTCCCCCTTACCAAAATAAAATTTTAAATTTTTTTAAATTTAAAATTTTTTGAATTTTTGAATTCAGCAGCCTCTAGCATGCACCCATACAAAATTTCAAAGTTATTGGTAAAAAAATCAAAAGTTAGGGCTGGGGGGGAATTGCGCAAGAGACCCGACTAATGGTGATTTATCTCTATAATATCTCTATTTATCTCTATATTTATCGAGCGAAGACTCGCACATATATAACGTACAACTAATGTAAAACTGTTTACTGTCCAACAACACATATTTTAATATGCAAAATGACAGTTTCATCTAGATACAGGATCTACAGTAAATACAGCTCTAACTACTTATGAGTACACAAAGGCAAATTAGAAATGTTTAGTTCTTGTGTAAATGTTCTTCCATCAGGGCATGCCATACAATCAAGACAACATGAATAAGAAACTCTTTATGTAGTACACATGTTAGACATGCTCGGTGCGTTAACTAGCGACCTCCCTGTAACTTCGAGGAAGGGGGAACCGAGTTACTGCATCGAGCAAGCACGTGGGCGTATGCGCGGGGGGTGGGGTGGGGGTTGAAACCCCCTCCTTTTGGGTTGTATTTTATCAATACTCCATTACAAAAACTGTAAGATCATATGTTAGTAAAGCGTGCCTGCGTCTGCACCTATACTCCTGCGCCCCAAGAAAAAACCGAGAGAGAGAAAAAAAAAGCCATCAAAACAGGAGATAGCCATTCCACGCTCATTTTTCATATTTTTATCAATAAAAATAAAAAAAAAAAATATCTTATTCAACGATATTATTGACAAACTCAACAATGCAGAAAATACAAAACATGGACAGCAATTCAGTAAAAATGAACGTTCCTAAAGTCTGACCAAAAAGTCGTGGAACCGAAAGGTGAGCGGCTGTCCTGAGTTATCATTTGAAGGCAGGGTAGGTAATGTATATATTTTTAGAATCCTCAGGAACTCTAGATTCCGAAAATCCGGAAAAATCCGAAATTCCGGGTTTCATTCACGGAAAATCTAAATTTTTTATTTTTTGCCCATTTTTTATCGCAATCAAAATTTTGTTTTCACGATTTTCACGGTCGAATAGAGCTGGTCCCGCTGCATATTTTTGCTCTTACAAGTCTTTTTACGAAAATGCACCCAATTTCTGGAATTCCGGGTTTTCAAAATTTCCGGATTCTAAAAATTTTCTCCAGTACCCACCCACAAGATGGGTATCATTCGAATGCTCTTATCGAGCTGAACAACTTTTGTAATAAGATGAACTCTCGAAAATGCACACAGTTACAGGAATTTGAGAAAACCGGATTTTCTGGATTTTAAAAAGTTTCTTCAATACCCCACAATATAGGTATCATTCGGAAGCTCTTCATGAGCTGAACACATCTTGTAATAGA
Organism: Trissonchulus latispiculum; assembly: GCA_030248195.1. Classification (NCBI taxonomy): domain Eukaryota; kingdom Metazoa; phylum Nematoda; class Enoplea; order Enoplida; family Ironidae; genus Trissonchulus; species Trissonchulus latispiculum. The sequence continues at coordinate 21,244 of JASAND010001246.1, forward strand.
CCCAACTCTCAGAAATGAGCCTACTTCTCGGAATTCGCGAAAAACTTCCAAGCTAGAGTGAAATCCTGAATTCGTAAGTTTCGGGAATTTGGTGCATTTTCAGACATTGGTTCTATTACAAGACTTGTTCAGCTTATCAATTTCGAATGATACCCATATTGTGGGGTATTGGAGAAATTTTTTTAAAATCCGGTTTTTTCAAATTCCGGTAATTGTGTGCATTTTCAAGAGTTCATCTTATTACAAAAGTTGTTCAGCTCGATAAGAGCTCTCGAATGATACCCATATTGTGGGTATTGGAGAAAATTTTAAAATCCGGAAATTTTGAAAACCCGGAATTCCAGAAATTGGGTCCATTTTCGTAAAAAACTTGTAAGAGCAAAAATAGGCATCGGGACCAGCTCTATTCGATCGTGAAAACAAAATTTTGATTGCGATAAAAACGGGGAAAAACTAAAAATTCTAGATTTTCCGTGTGAAACCGGGAATTCCGGATTTTCGGAATCTAGAGTTCCTGAGGATTCTAAAAATATATACATTATATAGGCCACCTTCAAATGATAACTCAGGACATCCGCTCACATTTCGGTTCCAAGACTTTTCGGTCAGACTTTAGTCTAGGCCAGTCTAAAATGTAACACACAAAACTAAAACAGAATACTTCGAATTTAGCGCGCTGAAATACGTAAAACAAAATACGTATATACAGTATTATAATACAGGAACCTGGACAAAACCCACGCATTAAACCATACAAGCATATAATAAAGAGAGTGAGTCACAACGCAAAAAGCTGCAGCGAAAAAATGCCTGTGCAAATGTTGTCAATAATCAGTTAGTTGTCATCAGTTTCCTGATCGTTGTTGGGATCAAACGATTCCAAATCCTCCGGCGAATTCAGAGCCGTCATCAACAGCTGGGCATATTTCTGTCCCTCAGCTGCCAGCTGGCGCAGCCGCTCGTTCTCTTCCCGGAGGCGATCAAGCTAAATTGAACAAAATGATCAATTAATAACTAATTAATAATAATAATAATTAATTAGTAACAGATTACATTATGTAAGGATGTCATTCATAGCCAGATAATTACGTAGACCAAGAAACTGGGTAGCTGACACCAAACGGTAATCCTGTGAACTTATGTCATCCACAGTCACGCGTCAGAGAACTATTGCCCTTTGAAAACACTCTCCATAGCACAGTTGAAAACAAAGCAACACTTGCGATTTACCAAAAGTTCATCAAGAAAATTCCGACATGTGGCAAACGTTGAGAAGTTTCAAAAAGTTTGCGACGTTGCTAAAAACCTCTCTCGATCCTATCGCAAATATCGTTGGCAAAATATCGCCAACTATTGATAAATTCCTCCACTCCAACTTTGGCGAAAATCGTCTTCGTTTCCCGATAATTCGCCAATTTCGCCAATGGCTAACCTTTCGAGGAAATGTACCGTACAAAAGACCTGTCCC
>JASAND010001247.1:0-14339 GCA_030248195.1 Trissonchulus latispiculum
AGCGCCCCATGAAGGACTTTCTTCAGGTCTACAAACAGGATGTGCAGCCGATCGTCAGGATTCCCTTCAACCGCAGTGGTGGCCCCAAAGTCCTCCAACAACCGCCGGATGGCGAAGATGCAGTCCACTGTCCCGCGGTCCGATCGGAAACCATGCTGTTCTTCGCCCCAGATTTCGCCTCCAACATCCTGTAGCCGCCAGTTGAGGAGAATGTTGACCACTTTCGAGAAGACCTCCAACAGGACGATTCCTCTCCAGTTGTCCAGGTCCGTGAAGGCTCCCTTATTCTTGTACAGGGCCACCAGAACCGCATCCAGCCACCCACCCGGCAGTGTTGGGACTTCGCCATCATTGTTCCACAGTTCCAACACTGCCTGATGCAGGATCGCTGCGACCCCCATTAGGTCTGCAGGTCTGCCAGATTTCCGGTCATCCGTGTAGGCCGCCCTACGATTAGGGGACGGATGAGCCGCAACCATGAAATCCAGCACTAACCAGTTTAGACAGGCAAATAATGAATAAAATAGGTAGAAATCTGTCACTAGTAAGAGTCTCTCAACAAATGTCCGATTAGCGGACTGGTAGATTAGTTAGCTCTAGATAAAGTCTTATAATAAATGTCCGAGTAGCGGACTGGCAGCTTAAATCAGTTCTAGGTAGGAAAATAGTGCAGTCTTGTTATATTAATTAGCTGCTGTTATTAATAATTGGGAAAATAGCTAAGTCTAGTTAGCACAGGGATGGTAATAGTCTTGGCCTAAAACTTATCATGGGCTCACGGTCGTTACCGTAATCACTTAATTTCCCATGCCAAAGGCCAAAAGACAGACTAAACTAAAAGAAAAGAGGTAGACCCGTACTGAGGTTCGAACTCAGGATCTCTGGAGTAATTGGTCCAGTGCTCTTCCATTGAGCTAACGGGTTACAATTAGAACAAGTTCAAAACTAGCCTATATAAGGAAGTGATGTAGCAATTTAGCATGTGTGCAGTTTTGGTAACACACTGCATGTGCAAATTACGCATGTGTGAAAACAAACTTTAATTGTGTTTTTCTCATTAATTACTTAATATTTTTTGGTGCTGTAAGCACAAAAAATATTCAGCTTTTCGAGCTCTACAAAAATATGCAACTTTTATCCAAATTCGTTTTCTTCAAAATTCCTCTAATTTATATGCCAGTTTTGCTCAAATTTAAACAAGCTCAAGTGAAAGGGTGGTAGATTGCGCGTCTATCACTCGGCTGGCTGACTGGGTTGCCAGCGCCGGATCGAATAGCGGTTCGGTACGGTTCCACGAGCTTCTTAGGTAGTTATGTGGAAAGTAGTTAGCTATTTAGTTCGGATAGGTCGGTAGGTCGGTAAGTAGGGACTGCGTAAAATGGCTGCTGAGACAGTGAGTGAGTGAGTTTTTGCATTTTCGGTAAGAAAAGAGTTAAAACCAACTATGTGCAAAAACTCACCCACAAACCAGCCCATTATTTTAATTTTGCCAATATGGTTAGAAAAAGCTGATTAGCCATAGAACACTTAACTAAATAAACAGCAGTATTAATTCTTAAGTTAGCATTAGGTAGGTTTTAGTAGTTTAACATACATAGGTAAGTATGCAGTAGTTAGGTTAATTGTAGTAAACAATAAATAGCTGACCATCTTCCAACAGTTGAAATTTATGTGAAAACATCAAGTTTTGTGTACGTTCGAGAGTAGCAGCGGGCCACGGGAAACAAGCCTGTTCCCCGTGGCAAATCAACAAAATTGGGCCAAAACTAGGCCAGAGATGCAAGTTTTGTTCAGTCATTTAATCTGTTCAAGTAAACCTGTGAGTTTCTGCCAAAATCAGTTGGTTTTAACCTAAGACGGGCCGGGCGGCCCGGTTTGTACAAGAAAATTACTATGAACAGTTAGTTTCGTCAAACGGGCAATAGCCAGTGGTTTTGTGTCATTTTGTCAACTCACAAGTTCAAATAGGGCCCAAAATGCACATTTTGGGCCAGGAAAGCGAAAGAACGAGTAATGGTTGCTGGGTTCGATTCCCGCACCGTGACCTTGTATTAATGGGTTTTAACCCATTTGATTCAGGTGCGGAAAGAAGCCCTGTCCTGTCGAGATTTGCATCCGAGACTACAGTACGGTGGACCCAGTTCAGAACTTTGATTCAGTCAGTTTATTGGTATCAGTCTTGTGTTGTCCGGAGAAGGACCCAGTCATTTTGGAAGCTATTGTCACAGTATCGTATCAGTCCGAGTCAGTCTAGCGAAGGTACATTGGAAGCTGAATGATCTTGTAGAGTAAACAGCGGCAGAGACAGCGACAGACCAAACCTGATCAAGTTGGGGAATCCGATAAAACCTATACAGAGTGAACTTTCATTGACCCCCAGGCATCATTTTCAGTCTAAAAATGTCAACTTCCTGCATTTCTAAAATCGTCACCCTGGCCCTCCTGTTTTGACTCCTGTCCAGAAGATCAGAAAACCATTATTGTATAATTGTGCTAATATAGACCAAATTAGGAATAAGTAAGGAAGGACCTCCCAACTCCCATCAGTTTCGCTCATCCTCAAATTCTATCCCACATAGCATCCCTGAACTGAGTGTCGGAGCGAAAGCGGTGTCCGACTTTCAGGGGCTCACCCAAAGACCGTCCCTAGGTTAAAACATTAGTAACTTAGTTTGTTGTGATATTAGTTTGACAGTCCTATTGTAAGGGGACGTATAAAGAGTAACATAGCACAAGCATATAGGGTAACACACAGCATATAGGGAAATTGAGTTAGCAAGAGTTAGCAGAGTAAAAGGGTGTAAAAGGCGTTAAGAAGGAGTATCGACCTTGTCCCAATAATCTAACCAAAGTTTGTAATATTATTCCGGACAGGAATAATATTAATAGTAACCTAGGAAGGGAAAGTAACTGGCAACTCTGGTACAGTAATCTTGTACTGTATCAAATTGTACTGTAACCTACTCGCTAGTATTGTAGTAATTGTTAATTTGAACGCACCGAATTGTACGAACCATAATTGTAGTGTTTTTCATTAAATTGTCAGTGTGTTAGTTACCGAGTCTTAGTACAAGCAACAAAGGCGCGTTTGCCTTAAACTACGGTGCGTTTACCGTCTAGCTTATTACTAGCAAACACAGGCGCGATAGCCTTCACACACGGTGCGTTTACCGTACAAACAAGAAAGAACCGAAGATCCAGTGAGGAAGAACTCAACCAAATCCAGTGCTCATCAAGAAAGCAAGTGCTGACCCCGCTTGCTGTACAATTGGAAATCATCATCAAGGAAGCAAGTGCTGACCCCTCTTGCTGTCCGACGGAAGATCAACTCAGGAGCCTTAGACGAACTCACCGACAAAGACCCCTACCAAGGTTGGCCGCAGAGAATCTCTGATTCTGGAACACCACCTTTCAGAGATCTGGTGCTTAAGTCTGCTTCATTGCGAACAGACGTGCTGACCTTCCGTGTAACGAAGAATAGTTAAGAGAGTTTGGAGTTTGGAATAGATCAGAGTTTTGATCTTGCTCACTTCATTACAAATGCGTCCAATTCAAGTCGCTGGTGGTTAAATGATTGTCGCATTCAAAGCTGTACCGATATTCCGTTCCTTTATATCATTAAATAAGGCTCCACAGTAGACAGTACACACTGAAATCCACAGAAATTCTTTGTAATATATTAAAAAAAGTTATTAAACATACAGTCGAGGATGTTCAGGTGTAAATTGCCTGTGGGGCAGCGTCGTTAATACCTATTTTCAACTTCTGTGAAATTAATAGATGAGTACTCTTAAAGTTCTGAGAGAAACTACTCAAAATTAAATCTGGGTGTGCGTGCCATATGTGACAATTGTTTGTGAAAATGAACTGAATCCCGTGAATAAAAATTTTCATATTGGACTCTCCATAAGAAAATTCGAGAAATCAGTTGCTCATGAACGATTGGCAGATAGCGGGAAACCAAGGCAGCGCTCATTGGAAAAGGAGTTGTTCATGGATGGATCATGGATGTATAGCATGGATCATTGACCTTTTAGTGTATTCAATCGTTAGGGATCAATCTTCGGGCAAACAGTTTGGCAGTTGTTTGAACCAGCAAGCTTATAAATAAATCCAGTTTGTTTACCTTCCCAAACTATTGAAATCATTATAAAATGCTTTCAAACATTTGCACTACCGACGAATTTAAGAAAACCTCTGTCAGCAAAGTCGTCATGCAAATAACAAATTTTCGAACAAAAATTGTAAAAAAATAAATGGAAGACAACAGAAAATATGAGTATTGTCTTTCTGTGGTACGGTCAGCCCATTTGCCATATTCTATATTTACTGGTTTTGCCCTTTATTGTCATCAATAAATCACTGTAAGTTCTATATTAAATCATGCCTTCCATTACCTTTCATTAGGGTGTCTTAGTTAGCGTATATCTTTTCTATACGAGCGAGTTGCATCCTAGTTATGACCTAGAAGAACCTGCTATCGTTTCGCCACGTAGTTGCCGGTTTGGTAACCGGACAGTAAACCGGTGATTAACAATATTGCGTACGCAATGATTCGTTTTTCCATTTTCTTTGAAGTTTGCCGCCTTCTGCAGCTTTGACTGGTTACTACTCGCGACTCGCTCAACTGAAAATTTTTTCGATTAGATTTTCAGGACCACCTAGGCGTCCGCTTTCACCTGATATGTGCGGAATTTCAAATTTTGAAAGTAGATTTTTGAAAAATACCACTTTTTGACCAAAAATTTAGGCAAAGCAAATTTAGCAAAAGTGAGTAAAAATAACACAATCATTACGTTCAAGCTGAGCTGAATCCAACGATCTAAAGGTTTTGTTGTTACGACTTTTGTTGCGCCAGCAATGAATTTTTAAACAATACCTCTTATATCAGCTGGTTTTGCTTAGTTTACACTGTTTCAGTAAAATCACGGCGGCAACATCAAAGAGAGCCAAAAACCACCTGAAATATGGGAAATTGTTTGAAAAATCATTGCGTACGCAATATAAGTCGTAGCCACGAAACCTTTATATCGTTGGATTCAGTTCAGCCTGTACTTTATGATTATGTAGCTTTTACTCACTTTTGCTCGAATCGCTATGCCGAAATTTTGGGTCAAAAGGTGGTATTTTTCGAAAAAATCTACTTGCAAATTTTGAAATACCACATATATCAGATCAAAGCTGACGCCTAGGCGGTCCTGTAAATATAATCGTAAAAGTTTTCCGTTGAGTTCTTCTTCTTCTTCTCTCCGGGTGCGTCAATGGTCTTCCCATTATATGCGTTTCTTTGCTTCTACCCATCAGTCATAGCTAGTATGACTCTCGCTACGTCGCCTGGAAGCTGTCACCACAATGGGAAGCTGGAGCAGACACCGTCTTGGCCTTTCGGCCCCGGTAGTAAGACATCCATTAACTGCTCATGCGTGTAGCAGCGGAGCACAACGTCTGTCGACGTTCCAAGCTTCTAGCGTAGATGGGGTGGGATCAGAAGCAAACCCGTATGTGTGTCCATTTTGAGTACGTGACTCGTTGAGCAAGTCGCGAGCAATAACCAGTCAAAGCTACAAAAAGCTGCAAACTTCAAAGAAAATGGAAAAACGAATTTTTGGAATAAAACGCTTATTTCTCTACCTATTTTTTCGTTCTTGTGTCAATCGATGGGTCTTGGCATGGAAAAAGTTTTCTGATAGAATGAACGGTCCGAAATAATTCCGCGAAAAACCGATATTTTAAATTTAAAAACATTTTAAATTTAATAAAAATGTTCGTCTCGCTGCAAGGATTCCGAAAATATATGGTTTTATGGGGTTTCGCCGTACATTTAGTTCACTGGAGGCCTTACAGATTTTGTACACAACTTTTTGTGTCAAACTTTAGTTACAACTGACTTGCCTGACTGGCAAAACGCAAATGCGATAGGCGAAGCTGAATAGGTGTTTCAGGCTTCGCTTTTCATTAAATTCAAAGTCGAAAAAACCTGCTCGATGGCAGCTGCCCTGTGGAGGGAGTAGTCCAGTTTAATTATCTAGTTTTTTGGCGGAAACGAACGTAGAGACAGTTGTCAGGGGTGCAGTTGTCCGGCAACGCGGTAAGTTTTAATTTCTAAGACTATCTGTCGCAACCCCAATTTAAAAACCAAAATTTCCCACTAAAGGAGTTTCCATCTGAGGAGTTTTTCATATTTCTGACAGTTGATACCCACCACAAGCTAAGTATTTGAGATAGAGCTAGCTCCGTCCCCGGTAGCCGCAGACATGGCCTGTATTCTTAATGGAATTTTCCTTGAAAGTAGTGTTGCTGAGTCTCGTGTAGTTGACCTCCCTCAACTTAGCAGCCCCACTTTTTGAGTCAAAGCTAAAACTAATTGAGACAGTTAGTTTATGGTGAGGACTAAATGAGACAAGAGTTATTTTATTTGAGACACTTATTATTAATTCGCAATGCTTAAAACATTTGTGGGACTGCTAAGTTGAGGTGTGCAGCCCCACTTTTGAGTCAAGCCTTTACTCTTTGCCAGCATTTCAGGCATACATAGTAACAAATGAGACACTTACTAATAGCTTTATATATAGTAGTAATTCCTAAATATTTTTGAAAAAACTGAAAATTTTAATTGATTTTCTAAATAAGATTTTCTAAATAAAGGTTATTACTTGCTATAGACTGTAGCTAGCCAGACTGTTTTCTACCAGCATGTAGGGTTTCACCTGCACTTTCTATACCACCAGGAAAATCAGTATTCGGTTGTACTTTAAATGGGCTAGCCTCAACATAGACCATCTTTTCCCCCACAAGTGGAGTAAAAAATATGGGGGTGGGGAAAAGGATGGTACCAATTTTCGTTCCGTTATCGCCATAACAGCACATAATTGCTTTAAAGGCATAAAATGCAATGTATACTTCTAAAAACTCGCTGCCAGCAGCCAGGTGTAATATTATCCATCAGGCAAGCCAAACTTAGCAATGGACCAACAATATTAACCTTCAAGAAATTGAGTGTTTGGTGGTTTTACTTATGATGGATGGCAAAGTCGCACAAAAGTTTTCACGGAATTCAGGGTTAGGCGAGACCGAGATTTCACCGAGACCGAGACCAGGGTACCGAGACCGATACCGGGACTGGCCAAGTCTCGGCTTTTGGGCGAGACCAAGACCGAGACCAGCAACTTTAGCTTAAACTTAGTTTCTAATAGTTTTTGAGGCGTAGATCTAGTATTAGGGGCTTTAACACATAAACATATGGTTTCCGCACCTCGTTAGTTAATTTTTATAACATTGATTTAAAATTTTCGCCGAAATTAGATATTTTCAAAAATTTCCGGTCTCGGCCGGAGACCGAGACTTTTGGGTGAGCGAGACCGAGACCGAGACTGGCCAAGTCTCAGCTTTTATGCGAGACCGAGACTCCCAACCCTGGAGGGATCACCCATTTCAGATGTAATCTTTGGCCAAACCACACTTATGAAGCTGTCTGGAATGCCCACATTTCATAATATCACAAAAATGTTTATGGACCCTAATTTTCTTGTTATCCGCATGATTTACCCCTCTACGAACACATCATTCCTCCACAGGGGGAGGTAATATAGCGTTTTTCGGCAGCGGAAGGTCTATAGAGATAACAGTTCAAATTAGTAAAGAATTATATAGTTGTTATTTTTGCTTAAATCAAACAATCGAAACTGCGGGGAAAAGCACGCCGTTGTTTTCCCCCTTCTGGTTGAAAAAGTGTGGGGGAAAATATGGACACTATTTCTCAACCGTGCGAACCTAACGAAAATCCGACTAGCCCACGTTATAGAGCACATCCACAAACCTCTTCATGCATAAAACAACTCCTGTAACAATTACCAGTAAGTTGGCATAATCTTAGAAAATTTGAAAAGTCCTTCGGACCTATGCCGCACGAAGGTTAATCGATATATACATACATACATATATATATATTAGGGATCGACCGGAGTTCCGGTTCCGGTTCCGGTTTTTTGGAGTTCCGGTCGATCCCTAATATATATATATATATATGTATGTATGTATATATCGATTAACCTTCGTGCGGCATAGGTCCGAAGGACTTTTCAAATTTTCTAAGATTATGCCAACTTACTGGTAATTGTTACAGGAGTTGTTTTATGCATGAAGAGGTTTGTGGATGTGCTCTATAACGTGGGCTAGTCGGATTTTCGTTAGGTTCGCACGGTTGAGAAATAGTGTCCATATTTTCCCCCACACTTTTTCAACCAGAAGGGGGAAAACAACGGCGTGCTTTTCCCCGCAGTTTCGATTGTTTGATTTAAGCAAAAATAACAACTATATAATTCTTTACTAATTTGAACTGTTATCTCTATAGACCTTCCGCTGCCGAAAAACGCTATATTACCTCCCCCTGTGGAGGAATGATGTGTTCGTAGAGGGGTAAATCATGCGGATAACAAGAAAATTAGGGTCCATAAACATTTTTGTGATATTATGAAATGTGGGCATTCCAGACAGCTTCATAAGTGTGGTTTGGCCAAAGATTACATCTGAAATGGGTGATCCCTCCAGGGTTGGGAGTCTCGGTGTCGCATAAAAGCTGAGACTTGGCCAGTCTCGGTCTCGGTCTCGCTCACCCAAAAGTCTCGGTCTCCGGCCGAGACCGGAAATTTTTGAAAATATCTAATTTCGGCGAAAATTTTAAATCAATGTTATAAAAATTAACTAACGAGGTGCGGAAACCATATGTTTATGTGTTAAAGCCCCTAATACTAGATCTACGCCTCAAAAACTATTAGAAACTAAGTTTAAGCTAAAGTTGCTGGTCTCGGTCTTGGTCTCGCCCAAAAGCCGAGACTTGGCCAGTCCCGGTATCGGTCTCGGTACCCTGGTCTCGGTCTCGGTGAAATCTCGGTCTCGCCTAACCCTGAATTCCGTGAAAACTTTTGTGCGACTTTGCCATCCATCATAAGTAAAACCACCAAACACTCAATTTCTTGAAGGTTAATATTGTTGGTCCATTGCTAAGTTTGGCTTGCCTGATGGATAATATTATGCCTGGCTGCTGGCAGCGAGTTTTTAGAAGTATACATTGCATTTTATGCCTTTAAAGCAATTATGTGCTGTTATGGCGATAACGGAACGAAAATTGGTACCATCCTTTTCCCCACCCCCATATTTTTTACTCCACTTGTGGGGGAAAAGATGGTCTATGTTGAGGCTAGCCCATTTAAAGTACAACCGAATACTGATTTTCCTGGTGGTATAGAAAGTGCAGGTGAAACCCTACATGCTGGTAGAAAACAGTCTGGCTAGCTACAGTCTATAGCAAGTAATAACCTTTATTTAGAAAATCTTATTTAGAAAATCAATTAAAATTTTCAGTTTTTTCAAAAATATTTAGGAATTACTACTATATATAAAGCTATTAGTAAGTGTCTCATTTGTTACTATGTATGCCTGAAATGCTGGCAAAGAGTAAAGGCTTGACTCAAAAGTGGGGCTGCACACCTCAACTTAGCAGTCCCACAAATGTTTTAAGCATTGCGAATTAATAATAAGTGTCTCAAATAAAATAACTCTTGTCTCATTTAGTCCTCACCATAAACTAACTGTCTCAATTAGTTTTAGCTTTGACTCAAAAAGTGGGGCTGCTAAGTTGAGGGAGGTGTGTAGTTGTGCAGTGAGAAGCAAAGAGACTTGTAGCTGCGAAATGAGAGTCTGAAGATAACTACAAGAATATAATCACAACTTTTCTGATTGTCTACAGAAATATGTAGATGCTGTTGTACGACAATAACAGGTTCCAAATTGCAGTTAGTTTAGTTACAGCAAAGTTTGCAGGTTCAAATTTATGGTCATTGTAGTAAACACATTCATTGTATTAGTTTTCGTTTTAGAAAACGCGACGACTGTTGTATGAAATCGAAACTATGTTTTAAAATACTTTAAACATGAAAAACATCCAACAAAATTTTAGCAATATGCTTTTATGCAACAGCGATGATGAGCAGTTGAAGTTTTAAATATCATAATAAATGTAACAAGTTTTCTGGGCAGCAGGTTCACATTTAGCTAAAATGTAACTTATACAACTATTATCCTTTTGCACGCAATTTTGCTTGTTATATTTAGCTTATAATAACGTGCATGGTCATAGCATTAGTGTAATAGTAACATATAAAAGATTCGCACATAAGGCACTATATACGTACGGATTAAGGGGTCGTTTCAAAATTAAGGTTTTTGGTTTAAGCAAATATACTATACGAGTATTTAGAGGAAGGAAAGTTGTTGTTTTCTTCTTGATTTTTAAATCAATGTTATGGCTGAGGTCCCCAGTAGAGACCTTCACTCAGGCCCGTAAGCCCGGCCCGCGGGCCGGGCCGGGCCGGGCCTGAGGTGAAACGGGCCGGGCCGGGCCGGGCCGAGGTAGGAAAAATTTGGGTGCGGGCCGGGCCGGGCCGAGTACTAGAACGGACCGGGCTTCGGGCCGGACCTGCTATTTTCAATTGAAGGTTTTGTCTTCTTTTTAGTTTCGGCAATTTATACTGGAGATTTTATTCTTTTCCAAATATAATTTTGAATAATCATTGCTCTTTTATTCCGATCTAACTTGATTTAATTTCTCTTTCAGAGTTACTGGCGTATGCACTTAGCTCATTTGCGTTTATTTAACTTAACTTTTAGCTAGAATTTGTACATTAGCATCTAAAATTTAGTTATTTATATAGTTTTTTAATATTTGGAAGGTATACCTTCTTCCTTATACCTTAATTGCAAGCTATATTTGAATCAACGAAACTGGCCAGTCAGTGAATTCTTCCCTATAACCAAGAACGGAACCGCTGACTGTTCTTAATCGCTCTAAATAAATATGAGCTACGAGAATCGTTTAAAAATGGTATCTGCGACGAGGAATAAAATTATATGCATTTTAAACCCTTACTTTTATTTTGATTAACGACAAAAATTAGCTAAAACGAAAACGGGCCCGGGCCGGGTCGGGCCTAACGTTTGAGCTTACGGGCTGGGCCGGGCCGGGCCTAAGTTGGAGCGGGCCGGGCCGGGCCGGGCCGAGGTCGAAAATTTTTCAAACGGGCCGGGCCGGGACGGGCCGGGCCGAGGTGAAATTTTTACGGGCCGGGCCGGGCCGGGCCTGAAAATTCAGGCCCGTGAAGGTCTCTAGTCCCCAGGCTCAAACATTTGCGAAACTCCAGCCTGTTTACAACTGGCATATATAAATTTTTCCTTAAAAGATAAAAGAAATGTGTTAGTTGACGAAGTAAGACACCAACCCTGGCTTATTTCAACCGATACTACTTTGTTTGCCATTGGGCTACATTAAGCTTATAAAGTAAGTAAGTAAGTTATTAAGGAAGTAAGCGTTGTATTACAGTCTAATATGCAAGTTTGAACGAAAACTGCAGCGTGTCCTCAGAATATTAAGTGTTAGAACCGAACAAAAAAGCTTAAAATATAAAAGTGTTTAGTTTCGTTCCTCTGCTTCACATATATAGTTTTTATGGAGTACAGTTTATTTAACATTGGCGCACTGAAGTTTCATTTGACATAGCGACGCCAAGTTTTGGCTCTCCAGAAACGTTTCATCCCGAAGATGAACCTTGGGATGCGTACAAAGAAAGATTAGAACAGTTTTTTATTGCCCATGATGTTGAAACTGATGAAAAGAAGCGAGCGTTGTTTATCAGTTCCGTGAATTCGTCCACCTACCTTCTCCTGAAGAATCTGACTGCCCCGGACTTACCTAAAGCCAAACCCTTTGAAGAACTTATGACTCTTTTGAAACAACATTTCGAACCTAAGCGTTTAAAAGTGGCGGAGCGTTTCAAGTTCCACAAGCGCTCTTAGCAAGAAAGGGAATCCGTTGCAGAATACGTTGCTGCACTGCGGCAGTTGGCTTCGACTTGCCAGTTTGGTGACTTGTTGCCTGAAGCCATCTGAGATAGATTGGTCTGTGGCATCAAAAGTCAGCAAATCCAGAAGAGACTGCTGTCGTAGGCCGATTTCTCTTTTCAAAAAGCTGTAGAGCTGGCTCAACTGATGGAAGCATCAGAGGCCAACTCAAAAGTTATGAGTCCTGATCAGAAAGTCAGCATCGTCGAGCAAGTCCACGAAGTCCGCAAGTTAGATGGTAAGGGTATCAAAGGATTTGAAAACAATAACTACAGCGAACGTGGGGCTCCATCTGGGAACTGTTTTACATGTGGGAAGCAATGGCATTCTTTTAATTGCCTGCACAATAAGTGTTTCGTTTGCGGTTAAGAAGGTCATTTCGCCAAACAATGTCAAAGGAAAAGGGGATCCTTTACCGGAAAGTCTGGCAAAGAGTTTAAGCGACACGGAATGAAAAGTCACAATATTCAAGAAAGTGACAGTGATTTGAGCGATTCCGATAATCAAGAAGCAAAAAGTCTGTACTTTATCAATTCTGTATCAGGGAACCGTCAAAGTTTCGTGCCCCTTACTATTGCTGGTACACCCGTCGCTCTTGAACTGGACACAGGAGCAGGTGTGACTATCGTTACCGAACAATGTTGGAAACCCCAGTTTTGTAATTTCTTGCAATTGAATAAATCGTCTGCCCGCATAAAGACATATATCGGTGAACCAGAGTTGTATGCGGGCCGCGGGTACCCGAGGGTACCCGCGGGTACCCGCGGGGCGGGGCGGGCCGAATTTTACTACCCGCGCGGGCCGCGCGGGCCGATGCGGGTCGCTTTGGCTACTTTCCTGGGCTAATTTTGCTTTCTAGAAATTTCATACATACCAAAACATATACAAAAGGAGGCAATATTTCAGAATTTTAAACATTACTTGACTTCGTTATGCCATTCGATACCTTCAGCATGCACTACATACTTAGTTAGCATTATCAGCGTATCGAGTAATAACCTGTAGCTGTTGAGTAAAACATATAAACCCGTGAAAACTACAGGTTTTATTTGTATTGAAAATGTACAAGTCTAACTTGTAATCTATTATACCAAAGTATCTCTTGAGAAAAATATCAACGATGTCCTGTAGAAATGTAAGTCGAAACTTATTTATCATCTACAATCTTGAATCCTGTTGTTTCTACATGAACTTTTTTTAAGTGTTCAGCACTGAAAGTGGGGGTCAGCAATTGGCGCAGAAACTGAATTTTTAGTTTAATTTCGGAACTTCGTGTTGGAAACTTAAGCACCTAAATATAAATCCCTGATAACTTCTCACTGAAGACAAATTCATTTAAGGAGCTGGTAACCTTTAGTGCAGTGCATTTGTGGTGATCTTTTAAAACGCTATAACTTTCGCAATTTTGGGAGTTGGAAAGAGTTCTATACATCGTTTTAAAGCTTGGAATCTGTACATTCAGGTGAGCTTAATGAACTAGCAAAATTAACAAAAAATTTTCAGACATACTGACATCTGGCAGCTTCCCGGCCCCTGGACTTAACTTAACTTAACTTAACTTAACCACTGGAGATAGCTCGTAGGTTGTAAAGGCAAAAATGTTCATTTCGGTGTCCTCTTTTCAGCCATAACAACCAATCCGATGTATCAACTACTTACTGAGAGAATAGTGGCAAAAACCTAAAGTTTCCATCTTTTCACCCAAAAATGCGTGACTAGTCCGAGAATGGTAAAGAGCACCAAAATAGCATAGTTATAGAAAATTTCAGCTATTTAAGTAAAGGATTAAAGCCGTATGAGTCAAAAATACCCGAAAGGAAACGACTAAACCAGTACCTTAACCCTTTCGTGACCGCATTATAGAATAGTTAAGGAAAAAATTTTCTAATCGTGCCCTGACTTCTACTCCACCTTGGGATCACATACAACTATTTGGTATAAGTCTAGTGCTGTCTCCCTATGAACTGGAATCACTGTCACCATACATTAACATAGGGTCGGGTCCTGGGGGGGGCTTGTCCCCAGAAAATTTTGAGGGGCTTGTACCTTGTACAAAAATTTTCAGGGGGGCTTGTACCTCAACAATAAATTTGAAAAATTTTTCAAAAAATTTACGCTAATTTTTTTAAAATTTGCAATTTTTTATCAAAATTTGCACTAAATGTTCAATTTTTTGAAAAAATTTCAAAATTTTGCCCGATTTTCCCGAAACATTAAACGTTTTTGCAAATAAATTCCGGAAATTTTTTGAAATTTTAGTGGAAAAACTGATTTTTTCCGGCTATTTTTGCCTACCCCTTGGCCATTTTTTCGTTACCCCTTGTCCCAGACGGCGGTAGGGCTTGTACCTTGTCCGGGTTGGGGGGGCAGGACCCCCCCCCCCCAGACCCCCCCCCGCGTTAACCTATGACTGTCACACTTGTGACTTCTGAGCAGTTATGGCTAAA
>JASAND010001248.1:0-27369 GCA_030248195.1 Trissonchulus latispiculum
TAGTCACTTGTAAGCCCTGCTGTATATTACTTGAAATAAATTTTTTCCGCCAGTTCGCCTGGCTTACCTTTATCGTTACAGTAATCATAGTTCCGGTCGAGGGCCACGTAGGATAGGAAAACTAATATCATTTTCGAATTCTACGACCCTGAAAACCCCTTATACTAAGTTTTCCCGAAGAATTTGGACAATATTTAATTTTAAGCTTGGGTCAGCTATGGTTCTGGTCATGGGTCATTCAGGGCACTGAGCTTAGCTAGGATAGGAAAACTAATATCATTTTCGAAATCTACGACCCTGAAATCCCCCTATAGGAAGTTTTTCCAGAGAATTTGGACAATATTTAATTTTAAGCTTGGGTCGACCGTGGTTCCGGTCGGCCACAGCGCCGCCTCCAGCGCCGCAGCACCTCTCCCTCCTCCACCCCCTAGCACCACAGCGCCGCCTCCTCCTCCACCCCTAGCGCCGCAGCACCACAGCGCCGCCGCCTCCTCCTCCACCCCCTAGCGCCGCAGCGCCGCAGCGCCGCAGCGCCACCTCCCCCTCCTCCCCCGCCCAATGTGAGTCCATTTGCTGGCTCTTTACTACTAGCCTCTGGTCTCCGACTCCAGTTTAACCCGTAAGCTTCACTAAGCATGCGAACTCTGTCATCATTGGGGTTTTACACTGAATATTTCTTTGATTTTTTAAAACAAAGCTAGCAAGTTGTTTATCTACGAATTTTACTTCTACCTACAAAATACTTTTGGTCGGATTTGATCGCTCACTGGACTAATACAAATCGAGGATACTTCTACTAAGTTTGGACATGGGAAACGTTTCAAGTACGTGCTTTAGTCAAGGTACCACATTTGCAAAGCCCTTTGTGAGTAATTATTGTAAGTTGAGCGGCACTTAACACTTATGTACAAGCAGACTGGAACCGCTACCTATTCGTGCTGTAGATGTCCAAAATGGCTGCCCAGATTGTCTAAAAATATTCTGATATTACATTTTGTTATCTATACAATTTTTTTATTTGTGCAAAACTTCGTACGAAGTAGGTTGAATCTATCTTTCATGATTGCAGGCTCACCTGAAGCTAGCAAAAACGATTCTAAAAGTCGAGGGGCATCGTCCAAGACACAACCATTGAAACAAAAGCGCCGTTCTTCGCTTGGTGAGAAATTAATCATGTCCTATAATATCCAGCAAACAAGAAAACCAACATAATTATGTAAATAGACCAGATAATTAAAACATAAACCTAAAGATATTGTCGTACTCGTATAAAGCTTGGGTTTTATGTGATTATCTAAAAAATGTCAGGTTTAATGTAAGGCCACCAATGTCAGCGTTGAGTTTAAATAAATCTCGGCAGAAATTGCCACCAACAGCTCATAAACACAAACTTTGGATACAATAGATTTCTGTTGTTCTCGGTTTGTGCTTTAAATTTTTAACCCCCTTGACACATATGTTATCAGTTATATAGATAAGCAAACATAATATTAATTTTGATAACACACTTAGCAGGTAATTAGCAAAAGGGAGGATCTGGGTTCTGATCTATCCACCGATCAATTTATCAGAACAACATAAGGTCAAAAACCAGTCCACAGATCCACGGGGGATACACAAATATCAATGAGAATGGAAAAATATCAAAACGTTGACACCCAGAAATTTAAAAAGCGTTAATCACGCGACCGGTTTCGAGACTGATGTGGTACCTTCGTCAGGCAACTCTTGGCTATTACTCGCTGCAAACGTTCCTGAAGGACTTGTATAGGATTCCTCATTAGAATGGGAGGGTAGACGGCAGGCTCGTGGGACAGGGGGACCCATTGGGCATTTTGGACACTTCCTGGAGAAAGGGGGGCCTCGGAAGGCTAGGGAGGAAGCTGCTGTGATCGGTAGAATGGATGTTAACAATGCCATACTCGGAAGGTGGGGACTTGTTGCATTGCAACGTATGTATGTAGGATATATTCCCAATTTAAATTGAGACCATAGGCCGTACAGAGTTGGCTAAACTTTTCGTTTGCATATTCTTTATGATGGTCTCACGCATTGCAGAGTCAATCACAGAGACCAGAAAATCAGTTAAATAATGGCAATTATCTCTCAAAACACAAGATAGTGGTTTGTTAGCACCCATTCTACCGAACACAGCGGCGCCCCCCAGCCTTTCCTCCAGGAAGTGCCCAACTTGTCCCCTTCCTCCAGGAAGTACTCAGCAGCCCCCCCCCCCCCTTCCTCCTAGAATTGCCCAAAGTGCCCCCTTACTAAAGGAAGTGCCCAACGGGTCCCCCTGTCCCACGAGCCTGCCGCCTACACTCCCATTCGAATAAGGAATCCTATAGCCCACCTGGAACGTTTGCAGCAAGTAACCAGGAGTCGCCTGACAAAGAGACCGCATCGGTCTCGTAATCGGTCGCGTGATTAAGGTTATTTAAATTTCTGGGTGTCTGTCTACGTTTTGATATTTTCCCATTCCCAGCGATCAATTTAAGTATATAAAATTACCAATCTATATTACAATTGCAATTAGCAATTACGTTCAGGATAATTTATTTAACCCTTTATTAACGATAGGAGTACAGATAACGATAGGAGTACAGAAACCTGCCTCTCCAGTTCCAACCCAAAAACAGAAGCATGAACTGCACGTTGGCAAACCTTCTGATTTAATTTCAAAATCCATGCGGAAAAAGTCAAAGACCAACTTGGCCAGAGAAAAACAAAAAACAGAACTGGTAGTAAGCGACAAACGGTCTGTCGAAAAGCCAGAGAGATCCTCAGTCTATAGATCCCGATCGAAGGCTGTAAGTACATTTCCTCGTAGACTTTCGTTGAACAATTTCAACTTTTATATATTTTTTATTCAGCAGTAGATTTCTATTGTCCACTTCAAGCTAGATTCGGTCTTCGCAGTTAAGTTAACCCAATCAGTTTATTTCAATCATCATCAATGATTCATATCTGCGGTCGGAGATGCTGTATGTAGACATCTTTCTTTCTTTTGTTTATATATTATCCTATGTCCTGTCACTCCACCAGTGCAAAAATTTTTAAAACTTCACCAATCTCCAGCTAAAATTTGATATGGGTGTATGTTTTCAATCATGCTGAGTTCAAATATCGCAAACTTTTTTGATTCCCCGAAATTCGATTTTTTTATTTGAAAGGGGGAAGTGGGAACAAAGGAAGGAGAGCCAACAAATTTAAAAAAAAACCGTTACAAGGGTTTTCTGGATTGCAGAACACCAACGTGACGTCCATTTTTGATCCAACTTTTCATTTGTTCAGTATAAGCAAGAGTACACAATTAAATAATATTGTGTAACTCTGGTATAAGCTAAAGCTGTAAGTTTATGATGTATAATTTGGTTAATAGAGCTAAGCTTAAGGATTTAAAATCAGATTAAATCCTAAACATTTTCCTTTGCGCTGAAAAAGGACTGGTTTGGGTTGATGTTAACCTCGTTTACAAAATTCTTGTAGTCCAAACGGATTAGATAGAAATCATTAACTTCACTGTGAACACCGAAACATCCCGCGAGCATGGATGCTTGCCACACTTTGAGTTTATATATATATATATATTAGAATTTGACATTATGAGCAGGTTGCATTTCAGTTTCTGCTGCTGAATTGAAATTGGATCACATTTCACTCTAAGTCAATTTCTGAAAAATATTAAACTTTGATTTTAGACTAAAAGCGAAACGGGAATGGATTTGGATGAAAGAACTAGGCTGGTCGATTACGTCCCGGTGAAGGAACAAGAAAAAGACGAGCCTATTCCAAAACGAGTGATTGACAAACCACCTGAAGACTATCCAACCATAAAGTTTTTCGCTGCTGTCCTGCAGGTACAGCTCTATAATATTACAGTATCCATACAATATAGGTACAATCTTTCGTTAGTTTTTGTTACTCAGTTTTCTTCATAAACACGTCATTGTGTCGCTGTTTTTTGTTCCATTCTGAGACTTTCTTTGAAGTTTTCAGTGTCTTCCGCCTGAGGTTGAGCTTAGTGAACCCCAGATCCTGATGCTGAGTGCAATTAAAATGGTGGATACAATTTTCTTGAGTCCGGAATTTTATGAAACTGTCATGACTGCGAAAAAAGGATCAGAAGATCCATTACCTACTCTTGAGCTGATAGAAGGAATGAGCCAGGATGTTTTCACAGGTATACCCATATATACTTTAGGCTAAAAATAAATTTTTCATAATTGGTTAAGCCTGCTCTCAAACAAATCGACTTGCTCGAAATAGCAATCGCAAGCTTGTGTTCTTTGATTTGTTTCGCAAGGAGGAAAAATTAAATTCAAACCTACAAACCCGAAGCAAATAACCAATAAAATTAACTAACCAGAAAATCAAAGCCCTCAAAACTTACCCACAGTTTGTCTCTATTAGAGCCTAATAATAATAGAAAGCTGGGATTGGCTAGGGGCTGCCAATTTTATAAGATCGAAAACGGCGCACGGTCACCTCGCAACTTTTTGCAAAATTTCAAACTTTGACATATTATTGCAGAAGAAGCAAAAAACGCTCAAAAGCCTGAATACTTTTAATATTTAGTACTAGCAACAATAAACATTCGTGGCATTCGTGGCAAATTCGTGGCAACATTCGTGGCAAAGTAACAAAATCGGTCAAAACGTTAATTCACCAGAGCTGAAAAAAGCTTTTTAAAAACCCATTTTTCGAAATAAAATTTGTACTTTGGCGTCCTGTCAAAAACAGTAAATATGAGATATATTGTTGCCCACCCTAAACTCTTTTACTTTGATATGCTGGCTAACGATAGGCGAAAAAGTAGCACTCGCCGACAATGTCGTGCCAACCCCTTCGTATCCCCCTCCCCTTAAGGTGGTGATCCCTTTTGGGCACATATTGTAGGTTGACGGCGTAAATCAAGATGAAATTCGACGAAACTTGCAAAAATAAGTTCGTTTAGCGTTAAGCGCGTTCGCGCATTCCCGCGTTAAAAATTCGTGATTTCCATTCCGTGCGGTTTTCGTCAATTTTTGACAGTTTGCCAGCAGCTGCTTAGATTTGATAATATTCAATCGAAAGATATTTTTTATTTTGCCGATGCTTTATTGCCGTTAATGACAATGAGAGATATTGATTAGTTTTAAAATTCTAAAGGTTTGAGACTTCTGAAATCCTAAATCTCACACATAGCAACATGATGATGTTTTTAATCGTTCCCAAATATCCTTTTGTTCGAATGCGACTTGCAAAATCAATCAATAATAAATATGCTGAGGAAGTGCAACTCAATTATATAGTTAGAATTAGTAAATTCGTCCAAATCACGTAGAGAGTGCGGTACCCTAACGGAATCGTGCTGTAAATAAAGCAGTCAAAATTGGAGAATCACTAAAGGGTGATCTAATTGGAACAATCAGGGAAAGCCACATGATTTACAAGAACTTAGTTTAATATAACTGATGGATTGCTCTGATAAGTGATGACATAAATGGATACCTGAGTATGAAAGTATCCAATGCAATTTATCCTGATTGCGAAAACGGTATCGGAGGTTAGTCCACCTTATTCTTCCTTTATTAGAAATGGTGGTGAATCTTAAAAGTATGGCAATTATTCAAGTGGAACCAGGAAAGGAAAGGGCTACGACTTTGCTAATGCGTTCCATCAGAGACAACAAAATTCTAAGACTGGATCAAGTCGGTGATGTGAGTTTCTCATGTAGGATGTATACTACTAGTAAACTATGGAAATTAAAAGCGACAGACTACCCACCAGCGTGCAGTTGTATTGTTGGCCGCCGGCCGAGGGAAAGTTCAGTTTAGCTGGACTTTCTGGAGGAAAGCCAAGCATGGACTGATTTTTCGAGGGAAAAAAGCCTGGACTTAATTTTCTATGGAGGACAAACTAGAATAGGCCAGTTTTCTCCGGGAAAAACTTAGCCTTGGACTAGCAGGGAGGAATAAGCCGGGGGAAAGATTCGACCCTGGCACCGGTCAGCTAAAGCTTCGGCGGTGTAAAGTTGGAAGTGTACGAACAACCAAACTTTACGAGTGGGAAACTGTGCACAAGGGTAACGTCGAACCTGGAGGAGATGTAGTTCCAGTCGACCCAACTAACCTCGCCAAATTTCCTAAGTGAAACCTATCGAACGGAGTTAAACCGCCGATGAAGAGCACAGACTCAAAATATAAAGAACCTACCCCAAAATTTGCTGAAATATACACGCTTAAAAAGTCTGTCTACCTACCCAGTAAATACTCAGAAAAGCCCTACTTACCGAGTACACAATTCTAATAAAAACCTAAACTAAGAAAGACACCCTAAGATGGCCCAAAAACTAGACCACATTTACTGTTAAAATATGCTGGACAAAGGGACGAACCCCGAAATGCGTACGGAATTTTTTGAATAAACTACAGTGAAGAAAATAACCTAACTAAATAGTGGGACAAGAATAAAGAATAAACTACTAATACGCAATAATTTCTACCAGACAAAGACACTACAATGAATAAACTATAAGAGAACTGACCAAGTAAAAAGAGACCTAAATTATCAGAGAAATTTTTAGAACATCATAGAATTTTAAGAAGATAAATAGCAGTATAAGCTTTGAAATTACAGACAAATAATAATTAATGAGAGTCTAGCTCAACAGGGTCACCCTGGAGCGACAATAAGTCTAAAGTGGTACCCACTTTAGACTGCTAAAAGGATATGATAAAGCACAGCAAATATGGATTAAGTTGGGGAGCGCAAAGCAAAAGTACACGACCGCACCAGTCACAGAAAAACACAAGACTGAATAAAGTTGAGACGTCTAGACAGGACTGGTTTTTAAAAGAGCGTGGAAGAATTTGATTGGACAATTTTAAGACCCCCTTGAAAGACAGGATGCTGGGAGAGGCTTCTAAAGAAAATAGACGTCTAAACAGCGCCACCTATTGACTAGGCTGGCTGATACACATATGCATAATTTACACATACACACAATAAAACTCAACAAGGAGACTTTTAAACAAATTTCAACACACACTTCCAATACAAATTTTAAACAATTTTCGCAACATACTTTCAAAATAAATTGCACACATTCTTAAGAATAACATTTCTAACACAATTTTAACCTAAAATAAATTCAAACACATACATTAATATTTTTAGAGGACTGACGTCACGCCGCCTCATTACAACTCCCCAGGGCTTACCGCCCGAGCTCCTGCGAGGGACAACATGACCAAAAAGTAGTTGAAAATTTAAACTCCGAAAATTGTTGACGAATTTTTGGTAAATGGGTCTCACAACCTACGTACAAAAAATAGAGTTATACTACATGATAGTTATAAAACGATATAAAACTACAAAACTAGCTAAACACAACTAAATATAAGTACAAAGTTAGGGCTGACTTGGCGTCAACGGACTAGTGACGACCAGCTAGAAAAATGCGCTTGGGAACTGCCCTTATTTTGCCACTGGGACGGTGCGCAATTGGGGAAAAGACCAAGTCCTCCAGCCGTCACGGCGAGGTACAAGTACCCATATAAAAAGAAATCGAATCATAAAAGTAAGAAAAGAACCGAAATGTCAGCTTCATGAGAGCATCTTCAGGCTAGGGTACGGGGGTAACCTCTCGTACAGCTCACAGAGCGCAAATTTCGGCTGGGTGGGAGGGTGGGCCTACGCTCGCTCGACTACTTCACTTCCCTTCGGATCTTCCGCAAAATTTAAGAACCAAAAGGTTAATTTTGTAGAATTCAAAATTAAGTAAGTAAATCCCAGTGTTTCGCGTGAGGCTAGGAGTAAGTTTGTGGAGTCTTTAAGTAAAATATAAGTAATTAAAATTAAAGATAGGACTACAAAGTAGTCCAAAACATGCTTAAGCATGTATAAAAAGAACGAAAAGGGTACAGAGAAGTCCCCAAGTACCCTCGTGGCACTGGATATTGGATAAAATTAAATTAGGGGGGTTAAATGGAGTCTAGAAGTTAACTAAAACGCGAAACACCGGTTAAAATATAAGTAAAAGGCTTATAAAATAAAAAATTTTGTAAAAGATCCTCCCAACTGCGCTGCAGGCCCTAGAATGGAGGTTGGCATATAATTCGGGAGCTACTTTGGCGCACTGGAGAGGGACACAAAACTGACATTAAATAAAATTTTGACCATAAAAACCAGATAGTGGGTACATTTGGGCAGGAACAGTTGGGACTACTAAATGAAACAAAATAATTTTGGTAAAAAGTGGTGGCAGATAAGGAAGATAATAGGACCTAACTGGTACGTCACACATCCTCTGACGTTGCGCCAGATAACAGGGGGTAACAAAATAGAGAACCCGCAAAATGAATCAAACCCGTTAATAAAAACTGCAAAAATGAGAAAGAATGCTTCAAGAAAAGAATAAACCGTGTTTGAGTAAAATTTTTGAAATAAACTTTGGTTAACTGATTAAAATACACGTAATACACATATGAAGCTATACTGACAAAAATTATGCAGGGAACCACAGACGAAAATCACAACAGGGTGCATAAAATTTTGGTTAGATTTTTAAAGTAATACCAAAGAAAAGGGTAAAATGGTAATATATGAGTAAGAAAACTGCATAAAATTAAAAAAATACTCGGAAAAAGGTTATAAAATTTTTAAACATTAGTAATACCGCAAATAATAAAACATGACAAGAAAGCACACGTATTAAAGCATATATGATATAACTAGTTCAAACTCAAAAATAGGGAATCGTCTTCTTTGGGGAAAGGTTATATACGTACATTAAACGTCACTATCGTCGGAATAGCAAAAATCTTTGGAAAAGTCAAAATGTTGAGCAATTAAAGTCACAATCGGGAAGGCAGTAATTGAACAATTTTAGTCCAAATAGAGGATTCTTCATAAATTGAGCATAAAGTAAGTCCACATTAAGGAATATAGGCACAAATAGATAGAGTCACAGCCAGGGAAAATAGGATCATTAATTAGAGTAGATAAGTCCACAATAGGGTAAGTCTAGTCCAGGAATATAATGTCCAATAGGGAAATGTCAAATGATGGAATGATGAGGGGTAGGAACCTCCGCCGTAATGATATACCTCCGCCGTTATGATGACCCTCCGCCGTTAGGGTGATGAAAGGACCTAGAAAATAGTCGTCAGGATTATTAAAAGGTAGACCAGACTGGTGTTACCTTGATCTGGGCCGGACAGCTCAGAAAGCGAACCATAAGGGGCTGGAAGGATCGATTGGCAGGGTGGAATGGGCGCGATGGGCGTTGGTGGGATCATAGATGATCACGCCGATGCAGGGACAGTAAACGTTGGTCTCCTCCCCCGGAGGTGCTAGACCCGCAATATATTCACCCGTTCTATTAGTCTGCAATCGTAATGACGCAGCTCTCATTTGGGGAGGCGGGTAATCCGTCCCAAAGAACGGTGGGGCGAGTTCATCGAGTTCCCATCTCACAGTCGCGTGGTCAATCCGTTTACGGATGACTCCCATAAAAGCGTCATAGTCCACCGCGGACAGCGGGGTCCGCGCTTCCCAATCGCCATAGAAGTCTTGTGGCCCGGCCATACCCTCGACACGTCGTACTAAGATGTTGTCGGATAGTGCCGGTTTGAAGCCCCAAAACGTCTTGCCTGAGGCTTCCGGTTAACAGCAACATGGTTAACATGTGTTGCAAGAGAATTCTGGCCTAAGAGCTAGCTGAAGTGACTTCGACTAGATGCCAGTCAAAGCACGCAGTAAGGCACCCTTACTACGTATTCCCAAAGCCAGTACCAACCTGACTGTACAGTACCTTCCTACAGCTGTAGTACATGCGAAGTCGTGTGTTAGCCAGGACTTAATGCGTTCACAGGCAGGCACAGTAATCTAAGCCAAGCCTCAGAAAAATGTGAAAAGTCTAACAGGTGGTGAAAGCAAGACAAGTGTAAAAAGAAAAGAAAAAGAAGTGAAAGAAACTACGCAGACAGAGAGGGTTAGCTACCTAAAATAGCCTACGTAAGGGGAGAATCGAACAGAACTACACACATAAAGGTTAGAAACACACATACCAAATGTACGCTTATCTAACTACGTATAGGCGTACACTATAAGAATAGAAACCAAGGCAGGACCTCCTTAACTAATTTACAACGAAACCAAGGAATCATATTAGAGATAAGAAAACCCCCTAGGTAAATTTACTGAAATGGAGAAACCCTATAGTTTAGGGGTTTTAAAGGGTTAAAAGGTGAATTAAAGAGATGAATAACCCATGACTATACTTTACTAGTCATAGGTTAAGGACATACAGCTTGAAAATTGAATGAAAACCCCACTTTACGAACGAAACAATAAATGTAAAAGGAGGTCCTGTAGAAAATTTTGCTCCACCCCTTAAGGGTGTAATGCTACACATACTATGCTACCACCAGGTGTTAGGTTAAAACCCTAGCTACTAGTGCGGTGGCCACCGATTTAAAAACCCAACTGAGTCCACAGAGAACAGGAGTCCTGTGTCACACAAGGCTTAGCTAGATTCTATGCTCTGTCCAGACATTGTAGGTAACGTACAACGTTACTACAGGCAGCTTCACTGGAGCATCAATAAACGGTTTCAGTCTATTGATATTAACAACGACTGGGTCACTCAGTCCGTTGGTTCTAGCTATGCGATAATTCGTTACCGAAATCTTGTCCAAGATACGGTAAGGTCCTTCATATTTAGGCCGCAACTTCTTGCTCAAGCCTGCCGGAACGTTCTTTTGCTCTATGTTAAGCATAACCAGGGTACCTGGTTTATACTCGACAGGTGTAGCCTTGGTGTCATACCGTTCCTTGTTAACCAAAGCTGCTTCTTGTAAAGATTCGTGGGCAATCCGCCAGGCTTCATTAAGCCGAGCCAGTAACTGGGTTCGTGCATCAGTATAATTTTGTGTGGTTCCTTCTTCACCAGGTATCTGGAAGAAGTTATCTAACGGATACCGATAGTCTCTACCAGTCATCAAGAAATAGGGTGTTTCCTTCGTAGCGCTATGAATTGTTGCTCTATAGATGGATAAACCCCATGGCAGGTAATCATCCCAATCGGACTGGAAGCAATTCACGTACTGGGCGACCAGGCTTCGAAGCTTACGGTTAAAGCGCTCCACCACGCCATTCGTTTGCGGGTGATATGCAGTAGTTCGGAGTCGCTCTGAACCACTCGCGTCCACCAACGCCTTCATAAAGACGGACATAAAGTTAGGACCTTGATCTGTTAATACCCGCGCGGGGACACCCCACCGAGCTACGAAGCCATTAAAGTACCAGTATGCCGTAGTTTCGGCTCTCTCGTTAGGCATAGCGAACGCCTCCGCGTAACGCGTGAGGTAGTCAACTATACACAGAACGCAGGTATTGCCTCGGTTTGTCTCCTTCTGCGTGAAATGCATAACGTCCATAGCGACCACGTCCAATGGCCGCCGTACCACTACCGTATTTTGCATGGTAGCTTGATGTCGGCGAGGAGCTTGGCTAAACTTGGCGCAGAATTTGCAGTTAGCAATGTAGTCCTCGAGGTCCTGTGACATTCGTGGCCACCAGTACTTGGTTTCTAAACTGGCCATGGCGTTTTGTTGGGCACGATGCTCGCCTGTTGTAAAATCAGAATGCACTTCCTTCAGCAAATTTTCTCGTTGGACTTTCGGGACAACTACCGTAGGAAAGGGTAACCCTCTCCTTTCCGCGTGCTTATTCAAGTGCCAACGATAAAGCACCCCATTGCGTATGAAGAAGGTAGAACGTAACTTTCTAACCTCTTGAGCTTCTTGTCGGTTAGCCGGTAACCGCTTTTGCTCCAAAAAGTCCAACAAAATTGCAAATTCCTCTTCGTCACGAAGTTCGCGTTTCCAAGTAAGCAGGGTCGGTGGGGCCGGGAGGGCCGCCGTCAAAGCGTACACCTCTGGAGGGTACATGACTGCTGTAGCCTCTTGTTCACTGTCCTCGGGCTCGTCGATCGGGTCAAGTCTAGATAGACAATCCGGTCCTGCATTCTCTCGACCTGGACGATATTCCACAACAAAATCAAATTCGAGCATACGTGTAGCGAACCTGGCCAGTTTGCCTTGTCCCAAGGCTTTTATGTTATTCAGCAAGTCCCTTACTGCTTGATGGTCAGTACGTAGGATAAATTGTTTCACGGACAGATAATGTCGAAACTTCTGGCACCCCCATAATGCAGCAAAGGCTTCCATTTCTGTGGCGGAATAGCCTTTCTCGCCTTGGGTTAGGGTTCTGCTAGCATACGCAACCGGCTGCTCGCGTAACACTCGCGGTCCGTTTGGTTTGTCCAGGCTCCGAGGAACAGAGAACTGTTGCTCCAAAATAGCCCCGAAACCCCGCTTACTAGCGTCGGTCGACACATAGAAGGTTTTGTCAAAATCAGGAAAAGCTAGGACTGGCGCTTGCGTCAAATGCCGTTTGAGTTCCTCAAAGGCTTGCTGGCAAGCGTCGGACCAGACAAAGGGCAATCCTTTCTTTAGTAGGTCCGTTAACGGGGATGCTACCTTGGCATAGTTCGACACGAACCGCTTATAGTAGCCACACATTCCCAAGAAAGACCGAATGCCTTTGACGTCTTTGGGTGGGCTAAGCTGAGCCACTGCCTTCACCTTGTCTGGGTCAACACTGATGCCATGCCGACCTACGTAATGGGCCAGGAAAGGCACTGCTTCCCGGGCAAAGCAGCACTTCTTAAGCTTGATACGCAGCCCATTTTCCCGTAAACGCATCAGGGTCGACCTGAGCATTTTTAAATGGGCATCCTGATCTGTAGATGGAATCAGAACGTCATCAATATACACTGGTAAATCTGTCAAGACTTTTTCCATTAGCCGTTGGAACGTAGCTGGTGCATTGCACAACCCAAACGGCATGACGTTCATATGGAAAAGGCCCATGTGTGACACAAAGGCTGTCTTTTCGCGATGTTCTGGGTAGACTTGGACTTGCCAGTATCCTGCTGCTAAGTCAATAGTCGAGAATATGACTGCGCCCTGGAGTTGATCCAGGATCTCGTCGATCTTGGGCAAAGGATAGCTATCCTTTTTCGTAATTTTATTCAATCGTCGATAATCGATTACCAGACGCGTAGTACCGTCTTTCTTGCCGACCAAAATGCAGGGTGAGGACCAGGGACTGGTAGAAGGTGAGCAGACCCCTTCGTCCAGAATTGCACGGATATGCTTTTCAATCTCGGCTTTGTCCTTGGGATTATACCGGTAAGATCGTCCTTTCACAGGACCCTCTTTGCCTGTATCGATAACATGCTGGTCGACTTTGGTGCGACCCGGGTTACCCGGTCGGGCGACCACGTCGTAGAATTCTACCAGTATATCCCGCAATTTCGCTTTGCCTTCCTCATCTAGAATCATGGAGTCAAAGTCGACGTTCTCGTCGACAAATTGTTGACGTTCCTCCAATGAGGGCATAGGCTGCGAAGTCATTTCGTCAGCCGAATAGTGCAGGTCATTAAAAGCCTGCAAGCCTTTATCCGTCAATGCCGGTGGTTCCTCATAGCACCATGACTGCTCATCCTGGGCTACGCACACCGTAGGGTCAACCCACCGTGGAACTGGTATAGCATTACCGACGCTATTAACCATTGGAACTATATCGCCTGGATGATAGGGTTCTAGTTTCTCCACCTCCGTGAGAGCATGTTGCAGTTTTTTTCCTGTACCTGGGTCGCTGGGTGGGTCGCCCACCCATTTAAATGAGGATGAATCTGTGCAAAGTTCACCCCTAATTGCATAGCGGAACCCTTGTCGCTCGGTCACCGTAGCGACTGGTTCTGCCTCTCCTAGGTGCAACCCCTTAGGTAACTGCGCCGTTCTGTCCAAAGGATTGTAAACTTTGATATAGTTTACTTGAGAGGACACTTCCAGGACTCCAGGTACAGGGTAGACCTCGTAGTCTACTAAAACCTCATCTGATGGTTCAAATACGACTGCCTGGTTTGTAGCAGGTTTTGCTGCTCCGTCGAGCCAGCAACGGACCGGCACCATAACCTCGGATCGTGGAGGTAGCTTGCATGTCTCCCTCATGCAGTAATAGACCGTACACGATACGGCTATACTGAAGCGATTAGCTAACGCCTGCAGGTCACCTGGGCTTAGCAAGGGCACCCTCTTCTTGTCACAGAGCAGAAGATGCGGCAAAACCACCCAGTTATGATCCGCTTGAAAATCGTAGCCGATAATGAAATCTTGTTGCAGACTATTCGTGACATTAAAGGTATATTCATACCAGACGCCATGCAGTTTAAATGAGATCTTAGTTGTACCCAATATAGCTAGGCTCCGGTCATCGGCTGCCGTGGCTACCTCAGTAGCTTTTGTCTCGTCCAAATGTAAACGACCACTAGCATTGATTTGGTCGAAGAATTGCTTGGACATCAAGTAAATATTAGCGCCTGTGTCCAACAGGGCTAATGTCTTAATGCCCTTAACTTCCACGATAACGTACGGGCTTTTCTTCAATGCTATATGGGTACACTGTGAAACAAAGAATGGCGCTGTCCCGTTCAAAACAGAGAGTACCGCTCTGTTTAGATGTTTATTTTGAGCCGTGGGTTGTCCACGAGCTTCCTCGCTGTCACTTGTTTCCGCTTCCAGGTTAACATCAGCTCTTTGGACTGGGCTGAGGGAAGCCCGGAGCTGTTGTTCTAAGTCCCATAGGTCGTACTTATTCCCAATATCAGTAGAAGTCGCTTCTTGCTGATTTACCGTGGCTGAACCATTTTCCAATGGATTCGTGGGTGTATCAGCCACCTCTGGTGGTGCTACCGTACTGTCCGTTTGCTGTACTCTAGCGCCGTTCAAATTAGCGGAAGTAACTTCCTGCTGAGTAGACACTGGTTCCTCTTCCAAGGGTGTACTATCCAGCACTATGATCTCATTAGGGTCATTGAGTCGTACGCCACGTCTGCCCTTCCTAGGCTGTGGAGGGTCCTCAGACCAAAAGGGTTGGTCCGGTTCACGGAGCACTCCCCTTTGTTGGAGCTCCAGTGTACGTTCATAGTCCTTTTGGGCAAATTCAGCTAAGAGCTGTTCAAACTCTTGCATAGACTGACGTACCTGATCCGTCACGGACGTTACGTTCACGGACAGTTGTTGGATTTGTTCCCCAATAGACTGAGCTACCACGTGGGCCTGCTCAACCGCTTGGGTCACGAATGCCCAGCCATGTCTGGTAGGCGCATAGTCCTGCACTTCTAACAGAGCGAATCTGTTCTGTGTGGGAACCGCTGCCTGCTCAGTACCTGAGGAAGCTTTTGACCTTCGGGTTACTTGTTCCCATTCTCCGGCCGTGTCTTTTCGAAGTTTTAAAGGCGTTACTGGTGTACCTCCAGTACCGTGAACGTCAACAGGGGCAAGAGTTAATCCTGAATCCTCTGGTTCGTCGTCAGAGGCGTCACTTTCCGTGAGTTCTCTCCGTGTTGGATTATTGGCCGTGGCCCATGGCTGTAAGTTGCCTCCTCGTTTCGGTGGGGACGCGTCAGTGACCACTATTATGGGTGGTTGTCGTTTACTAGCTGGTGTCTCGGGTACCACCTGGGTAGAGGTAGAAATATCAGCTACTGGGGTATCCCCAGTGCTTACTGCTGAAAGCCCATTACCCGTAGGTTGGCCGTCCTCAGGGCTTTTAGCTTGCTCCCCATTTACAGGGGCCTGGTCTTCCCCAGGGCTTTTGCGATTAGCCCCTACCGCAGGCTCGTCCTCAGTGATCGACAGTTTCCATTGCCGTAACGGCAATATAATTCGAATAGGGTCTGTCTGGACCTCCTTGGATGTTGAGGTCTTACGTTGCCTCCGAGTCGTACCCGTCCCGGGTTGCCTGGCTCGGGTTTGAGCTGCCATGGCAGCGGCATTCTCCTGCCACTTCATGGCTTGCGTAGAACAGGAAGCATATCCGATTCAGTTCCGGGTGCTCGCTTCCACTTCTTTCGAGCAGGCACATTATAATTGCGTTCTGAAGCTCCTCCGTCTCCGAAGGGCTTTACTTCCTTACGCCATCTATTCCAGTATTTATATGGCCGAAAGTTACCTTCGCCATCATAGATGACATCACCCCATCGGGGAAACCTCCATTATCGAGGACCACTTCCTCTGTTGGGAACCACTCGGCCCGTCTCCGTACCTGTTTACAGGATTTGCACGGGCACTTCCATGGGTTCACGTCTTGGTTCGTGTCCTTATTCACATACAAGCATACAGGTTGCCGCTTTGCCTTGCAGGTTTTACATTTGCATTTCCATTGATTCACTGCTTGGGTCGCCCGAGCATTAAGTTCAAGAATTGGGTGGAGATATACTTTTTCCGGGAGGGGGTCAGCCCCTTCCAGGTGTTTGGCATCACTGTCACTCTCGGAGTCGCTACTCCAGATGCCACCACGATTCCAGCAAGGGTCATTCTTAATTGAGTTAATCATGTTAACAAGGTTAGTACAGTTGCTTGCACCGCACAGACCATTCCGCCAGGCGGGTTTGCCGGTGCGGGACACGGGTCCAGGTCTACTGCCCGTTTCCCGCCTCCTCGTTTCCCTGCTCTGGGAAACCTTCATACCGGCGCGGGCCCACATAGCCTCTGCTGATAGAGCGCGGCCGCACCGGCTGCCTCTGCAGCTGGCCTTGCTGGGCCTGTTGGCCTTGCTGCCTTTGAGAACCTTGCTGGTTGCGGAAATCTTGGTTCCGCTGGCCTTGATTGCGCTGATCCCGGTCATAATGACTCCGGGCAGGAGGGTTACCCTCCTGATCACCGTACCACCGTACCTTGTGTGGACATTACCCCTTGCCTGGTTTTGGTCCTGGTTCTGACCGTTCTGGCTCAGATACTGCAGATAGTCTGGACATTGTTGCTGTCTATGCCCCACTAGACCGCAATACCAGCACCTGCCCGGTGCTTGACGTGGTGGTGGTCGCTCGTCATTGCGCTGATAACCCTGATTGCGACTCTGGCTCTGCTGCGATTGCTGTTGTTGGTTCTGATGGTTCCGCTGGTTCTGCTGGGGTCTCCCCTGCAGAGCGTTGTTGCATTGCGGACCCTGGCCTTGGGCACCAAAGACCGTAACGCCCTGTTCCCGGTCCAACTCCACCTGAACCGACTCTACGATATGTAGAGCTCGAGTTATTAGGTCGTTCTCCCGGACATGAGGCCAGAATTGGATGTCCGCCAGCGGGGCAGCCATTCTAGAGCGGAGCTCGGACTTCAGGCCTCGTTTAAACTGAGCGACCACCTTCTTTTCTCGATCGAACCCAGTTTCGAACGGAAAAGCTTGAACCGCCAGCAAGCGTAACGCTGCCATATAATCGTGCGGTTTTTCCTACGGTTCCTGCATTCGACTGTAGAACTGCTCCGAGTATTGCTCCGTTGTTACTGGCAGTGGCTCATACAATTGCCGGATTCTAGTCACTAGATCCTCAAAAGTGTCGGGTGGACATGGGGTCATAGATTCTTTGACTTGTCATCTAGCAATGTCCACAAGATTCTGTACTTCATGTTAGAGGGTACGTCATGTACCTTAATTGTTGTTTCAAAATTAGCGAGCCAGCTGGTAAACTTGATATTACTCTGCGATCCTTGAAAGGGCCTAACCCCTTTGAAGCCTTTCAGGTATTCCCCCAGATGCTTGAAACTCTCATATGACGATGGTTCTCGGGTTTCGCGAGTTTGCGGTCGTTCCGACCGTTCTCGACGGGGCGCACTGTGTTCCCGTTCACGGGAATACCGGCGAGGGCTCGACATCCGCTGTACCGGCGGTGGAGACTGGTGGGCCCGTGACGAGGTTCTAGACTGATGAGAGTATTCCCTTCGACGGCGCGGTGATTCCCTAATTGGTTCCCTCATCTGGTCATCAGATGAGTCTAGGTCGATTATGGGCGGAGCTCTCCGTTCATTCCCTCGACCACGATAGACGGGCTCCGGACTCGGATGCCTCGTCAGCGGGGGTTGTCCCATCTGATATGGGGGCGCGCCCGCATTTGGGTCCTCTCTAGGAGTTGGCCATAGTCGGAGCAACTCCATACATACCCGCGGGAATGTATGCTCCAGTGCTTCCCATGTTTCCATAGGGAGTCCCGCTATCCATGCTGTCATAAGTCCGCGAATCACGCCATATTCTTGGTTGGTCATGTCACGTATCCGAAACATTCCCTCCGTATCCCGTCGCGGGACCGGGGCCTGAGCTGGGACTGGGGTTGGATCCCGCAACGGGACCACCCAGTTATGGATACCGAGTGGGAAACTGTGTACAAGGGTATGTAGTTCCAGTCGACCCAACTAACCTCGCCAAATTTCCTAAGTGAAACCTATCGAACGGAGTTAAACCGCCGATGAAGAGCACAGACTCAAAATATAAAGAACCTAATCCAAAATTTGCTGAAATATACACGCTTAAAAAGTCTGTCTACCTACACAGTAAATACTCAGAAAAGCCCTACTTACCGAGTACACAATTCTAATAAAAACCTAAACTAAGAAAGACACCCTAAGATGGCCCAAAAACTAGACCACATTTACTGTTAAAAATATGCTGGACAAAGGGGCGAACCCCGAAATGCGTACAGAAATTTTTGAATAAACTACAGTGTAGAAAATAACCTAACTAAATAGTGGGACAAGAATAAAGAATAAACTACTAATACACAATAATTTCTACCAGACAAAGACACTACAATGAATAAACTATAAGAGAACTGACCAAGTAAAAAGATATCTAAATTATCAGAGAAATTTTTAGAACATCATAGAATTTTAAGAAGATAAATAGCAGTATAAGCTTTGAAATTACAGACAAATAATAATTAATGAGAGTCTAGCTCAACAGGGTCACCCTGGAGCGACAATAAGTCTAAAGTGGTACCCACTTTAGACTGCTAAAAGGATATGATAAGCACAGCAAATATGGATTAAGTTGGGGAGCGCAAAGCAAAAGTACACGACCGCACCAGTCACAGAAAAACACAAGACTGAATAAAGTTGAGACGTCTAGACAGGACTGGTTTTTAAAAGAGCATGGAAGAATTTGATTGGACAATTTAAGACCCCCTTGAAAGACAGGATGCTGGGAGAGGCTTCTAGAGAAAATAGACGTCTAAACAGCGCCACCTAATGACTAGGCTGGCTGATACACATATGCATAATTTACACATACACACAATAAAACTCAACAAGGAGACTTTTAAACAAATGTCAACACACACTTCCAATACAAATTTTAAACAATTTTCGCAACATACTTTCAAAATAAATTGCACACATTCTTAAGAATAACATTTCTAACACAATTTTAACCTAAAATAAATTCAAACACATACATTAATATTTTTAGAGGACTGACGTCACGCCGCCTCATTACAGCGGATTAATATTCGTCCCGTACAGGCATCCAATATCAGTTATTCCCCAGTCTCATCTGATGAAAATACAATTTGCAATAGGACAGAATGAGAATACTAGTTGTATCTTTTCTTATTTTAAATCATGCTACAAGTTATATACAGCTTGTTCATGCCATTTCTGCTTGTGCACCTTATTTTGGGACAATGATGATTTCTAGTAAATCAGACAAATAGGATATTCGATTCGATCAAAGTCACAACGTTCAAAACTTTTTAGATCGAATTCATATCATTTCAGATATTCCATTCGTTTGGTAAAGGAATAAAGTTGACTGAATCATTGCTTCCTGAAGTTCTTCAAGGACTGGTCAATAACAAAATTTTTGACGAACTTGACAAGACAGAATTTCTTGCAGCTCTTAACAAAACAAAAACGGGTAAGAAACTGAATTCTAGATGTTTATCATAAGCATCAGGTGCTGCTGTCAGCGTAAAGCGACAAAAATCTAGAATGTAATATCAGATGTTCCGACAGTGGTTCCTATCTATCTAAGGAACAAGGAGCGATCGTCAATCAGTTCACTTGCGCAACGGTGCTCCGCCCACAATACGCGAATGTTCCCCCGTTGCCAAATCGACAGCGCATACCCCCCCCTCCGTTTGGTCTGAGGGATTGCCAAAAAGAGATCACCGTTTGGTGGGGCCGGTGGGGGGGGGTTAGCCAACAGCCAATCAGATTGCAGAAACCCCCCTCCGTTTGGTAGGGAAGGAGGGTAGAGCAGAGGATTACGGTAGTTTCTGATTTGATATTTGATTTGATATTTGATAATTTTTGCTTGATAATCGGTCCCCGTTTGGGGGGGTCACAAAAAGTGGTCCCCGTTTGGGGGGGGGGTCGCCAACAGCCAATCAGAATGATCCAAACTTAGCCGGCTTGAGCGACCCCCTCCCAAACGGGGACCACTTTTGACTACTCCCCCCCCACCAAACGCGGACCAGTTTCGGCTACCAAACGGAAGGGGGTATGCTTGTCGACCCCCCCAAACGGGGAACATTCGCGTATTGTGGTCGGAGCACCGTTACGCAATGCCAAGAAGAGGAGTCCTGTAGTGGCTTACTCTTCTTCTATAATATAAGGGAAATTATTATGGACTCTTGATTTAGGGTTTTCTAAAACAAAAATCTGCAAATTAGAAAGCTAATGAACATGTTTCTCTGGTCTGTTTGGCTAGTCCAGTTACAAGTTTAATTCCATGGAAAGATTACAAGCTCAGATCTTGCATTTAACCATGCGTTTTATCCTGCACGTTAATGAAATGTTCTTAGTTTAGATAAAGAAAGATCTTTTCGAGCAAGAGTATATAATAGGAAGAGTGGGAAGCTTGGCCCTTCCTAATGGAAATGGCCTGCGAGATGCTCGGCACATTAAGGCCGAAATCTCGGGGGGGGTACCGCTTACCATTGTTCATCATGTGTTTATATGCGTTTGAACTAAAACGCATCTGATTGGCTAATCGCCTACCTTATGTCAAATTTACGTGTGTAAGCGGACGTCCCCCCCCGAGATCTAGGGGGGTCCCGCTTAACGTTGTTAAGCTTGTGTTTATATGCAGTCGAACTGAAATTGATTGGCTACTTAGCTACTGTATGTAATCCTCATCAGTGCATTTGAGTTCGACTGCATATAAACACACGCTTAACAACGCTGAAGCGGTACCCCCCCCTGAGATCTCGGGGGGGGGGGTACACTTATACACATAAATTTGACATAAGGTAGGGAATTAGCCAATCAGATGCGTTTTAGTTCAAACGCATATAAACACATGATGAACAATGGTAAGCGGTACCCCCCCCCGAGATTTCGGCCTTAATGTGCCGAGCATCTCGCAGGCCATTTCCATTAGGAAGGGCCAAGCTTCCCACTCTTCCTATTATATACTCTTGTTTCGAGTTATCAATTTAGCGAAGCAAGCAGCTGCCAATATGGTTCAGGTGCGAAATCAGGTTCTGAGTAAACGGATGAAGAAAAAGATTGATCAGGGCGAGGTTTTGCAGCCAATAAAGGAACGTGAAATTGCACCTATAGTCCCTCAATCTCGAAAGGAAGATTGGGACACTATAAAAAAACGAGCTCTAGAAGAGTCAGCACGATACGGAATAACAGATTTGAATTTTGGCGCTCCAGAAACCTCAAAACAAGCACCAATTGAATCCTCAAAACAAATCGCAGAAGAAGCACCGAAAGACCAAGTTCCAACAAAATCTCAGCCCCAACTAAGTCACACCAACTGTCCGGACTAACAAAAATAAAAGTTAACGTTGAACAGTCACGCCATGATTCAACAAGTGTGATTTGAAATTTTATTCTTTAGACACAATTTAATTGTGGCGGAATAAAATGTTTGTGAATGATTGAACACCTCCGAAAAATTAAGCAAGCACACAAATTACTAACTTTAATCAGAATAAAGAAAGGGACCTTGTCTCAAATATCCCCCACAACTGAAAATTCTTAACACATGACCAATTGGGCCAAAATTTGACATGGGTACGTTTTCGACCATACCATGAAATATATATCGCAAAATTTTTCGATTCCAAAGGGGGTACCAAGGGAAACCGAAAACTTTTTGTCTTCGATTTTGCTGAAAAGTTGTATAGAAGGCTTTTCTGGACCACAGAACACGAATCTGAAGTCCGTTTTCGATTCAACTTCTTGTTAGTTCGCAGTAAGCTAAAGTTCTAAGCTAAGGTGGTAATTTCTTTTGGACACATATTATTGGTTGACGGTTCAAATCAAGATGAAATTTGATGAAACTTTCCAAAATAAGTTCTTTTAGCATTCGAACACCCTCCACGCAATCCCGCTTCAAAACTTCCGTTTAGGGCCGTTTTTGCCGATTTTTGACACTAAGACAGTAGCTGCGCATAGCAATGATTATATTCATTCGAACTATCTTGAGCTCTACATTTTTGCTTTTTGAAGCACCTTTCTAGCTTTTCTCGATTGTGAAATGTAGCTGATTTTCTTATTTGGAAGCTTAAAGCTTGCCATTTTTGCAGAAATCTAATAATCCGCCATTTCCTGAGCTACACAAGCTGTAAAATTAAACTAACAGTGTCAATTTGAAGGTCTCATCGAGGCCGATTATTCGTGGCATTATAACCTTCTAAATGTTATCCCGTACGCTGGTAGGTATCATAGAAAATGTAGTTTTTGCAAGAACATGACCAAACTTTTTCCAGCGATTGTGGAGCATTTACTATGAAAGCTAGAGGGTTGCCACTTACTAGACGTGTTTAGCACAAAAATACCCAGGGATACTTTTTTAGTTGCCTCGATTGCTGCTTTCTAG
This sequence comes from Trissonchulus latispiculum, assembly GCA_030248195.1. Taxonomy (NCBI): domain Eukaryota; kingdom Metazoa; phylum Nematoda; class Enoplea; order Enoplida; family Ironidae; genus Trissonchulus; species Trissonchulus latispiculum. Next base: position 22,717 of record JASAND010001248.1, read on the forward strand.
CTAAAGTGGTCGCTTGCCAAAGTTGGGAAAAGTAGGCTAAATCCAGGTTGCGAATACATTTTAGCTATTTCTTTATAACAAAGAGAGGTTTCATGATAATTAAAAAGGGTCCCGAGCTATTTGATAGTTGAATCGAATGATGTGGCCGACGCTTCAATAAAAAAATTTACTGCAAAGAATCTGGAAAATTAAATTACTTCGAAATATTAAATTTTCAAAAATAATTCGCAGTAAAATAATTCCCGAGAACTAAAGTTAGGCTCACTGTATTCATTAGAAAGAGTAATGTTAAGCTCCCTTTCGATATAAAAATGACTTCTTAACTCCAAAGAATGAATGAGTAATAAGGGTTCAAAGTTGATGTCTCCAAAAGGAATCACCACCTTAAGATGTAAGCTTATCCTAAGCTCACGAAAAGCTTAGCCGAAAAGCGGACTTCAGGTTCGTGTTGTGGCCCACAACACAAACCCCTATTAATAGGTTTTTCAGCAAAAATTCGGTTTCCCTTTGTCCCCCCCCTTGCGATTCGAACAAATCGAATTTCGCGAAATTGAAAAATTTTGCGATATTAGAACAGAGTGGTCGAATCGAAATCCATAACCATACCAAGTTTTAGCTCAATTCGTTGAGTTTTAAGAATTTTGAGTGGTGGGGGATAACCGATACAAGACGCAGAGATAGTAGTGCACTAGGAAAGGAAGTACCGTAAAAATATAACTACTGACGATGTAGTAACTATCCAGAGTAGGAACCCGTTTCCTTCAATTAACGCACAGACTAGTGTTTTAGAACGGCCGGGAAGCCGGCGGCCGGCCGCCGGCCGGCCGGCTGTTTTTGAGCCGGTGGCCGGTCCGGCTGAGTGTCTGGCCGTTCGGCCGGCGGCCGGCCGTTCAGCCGCCGGCTGGCCGTTGGCCGGCGGCTGGCCGCCGGCCTAACCGAAATATTTGTAGTTAACACAGCAATTTAACCAGAGCAACAGATGTTTACAAAACAAATCCAAGATTGAATGTGAACTTATTCCAAATATATAAGTAAAAACCGATTCCATTGCCTTTTTAATGCATCAATATTTATATTTTACAATTTTCTAGCTCAGATTGCCTTCAAACACTGAAAAATATGTCTGGCTAGCCGCCGGCCAGCCGGCGGCCCGATGACCGCCGGCCGAGGACGGCCAACGGCCGGCCGTCGGCCGGCGGCCAGCCGGTGACAGTTTTCGCCGGCCGGTTCAACCCGGCCGTTCTAAAACACTACCCCCAAAGCACAGACAGCGTAACCGACTCACAAGCTTCGTGTGTAAGAAATCACACTACCTCCAAAGCACGATTGCATTAATAGGATCAATTGAACTTTATCCCCCCCCCAACCCTTTGGGGGGGGATAAAGTTCAATTGGGGACACTTTGTATTAATAACATTCTTGTTATTATTAATAATCGTGTTTGCGCTTTTGAAATTAAGTTTATATTGTCGTTTGTTGCTGGTTTAAAGAAGGTTTCATGGTAAATGGACATAACTTAAATTTTTAAAATTTTTAGAAACTTAAACTGGAAGCGCAACGTCAACAAAAATTGCTTATGCTCATCGATTTTGTTAAAAGAATTGATTCATGGTGCTTTCAAAGATTTCTGAGCACGCATTTGAAGTTTGTTTTACAATCCAGCTTTTCATTAGCTTTGTGTAAGCTAAAGCTGTAAAGCTTAGCATGAAAGCTTGTATATACTGAGCTAACGAAAATCTGTATGCAAAAATGAATTTAAGATTTGATTAACTATTTTCACTAAATATTTAAGATAGTAAATATCTATTTAAGATACGGAACAGCTAAAAAATGCATACACAGATTAAAACCTAAAAAATTTTATAAATACTAAGTTTTTTAAGTTTTTGGATTTTCAGTTTTTTAAAGCCATCACGTAGTGTAGTATATTCCCGCTGAAGTTGTAATGTCAGTATAACATGCAGAAACCTTTAACTTAAATTTCTAGACACCTTCCAATTTTGGGGGGGGGGAAAGTTCAATTGGGGGTTTAGGGGGGGAAAAAGTTAAATTGATCCCATTAATACAATGCAGGAGAGAAACTAGGTTAACGTCAATCAGCCGACCCAGGAAATAACACACAACAGTTCGCAATAGTTTGGACCATTACAAGCTCCACCCTATGCAGCAGAGATGGAACCGGTTCACCGGGTCAGTTCGGGTCACTTTTCGGACCGGTGTCGTGAAATATTATCCCCCCCAAAATTCCCCCCCCTCTAAGGTGAAATATTTTCTCTCTGAATATTCCCCCCCCCCCCTTCGGAGCAATAACGTGAAATATTTTCCCCCTAAATATTCCCCCCCTCTAACTTTACACTGTTCTGTTTAGTACAGTAAGTAACATGAAACCCGTTCAGATTATGTTGCAGTGCCACTGTAGCTTTATATATGTTTGCCAACACAGATACAGTTTTACTGCTAACGTAGAAACATTATACAATTATTTTAACCTATTATTTTTGTAACTTCTGCATGTTTGCTTCTAAAGTAAAAGCATTCGTTTTAAATTATTATTTTATTTTAATTAATGCATTAATGCAATTCATGCATTCTGTACTGTTACTTGACGGTATAAAGACTTTGGAATTAATTTAAAACCTAAGTCAATGGTTGTCGAATTTCAGAAAAAGCTTTACTAAAGCAAACGGTATTATTTATTCTTTTCAAACATCCACTTTTTACAGATATTCAGAATAATACATGCCATTTTTGAAGAAAATATGTGGACCGTTTGCTTTAGTAAAGCTTTTTCTGAAATTCGACAACCATTGACTTAGCTTTTAAATTAATTCCAAAGTCTTTATACCGTCAAGTAACAGTACAGAATGCATGAATTGTATTAATGCATTAATTAAAATAAAATAGTAATTTAAAATGAATGCTTTTACTTTAGAAGTAAACATGCAGAAGTTACAAAAGTAATAGGTTAAAATAATTGTATAATGTTTCTACGTTAGCAGTAAAGCTGCATTCGTTTTGGCAAACATATATAAAGCTAGAGCTTCGACCCGGTCTTGTCCCGGTTTTCTGAATTTACCACAAATTTTAGAAATTTTAGACTTACTAAGCTAAAATTTTAGCTGAAAGTGTTGTTCTATTTGCAATATTAATTTGCTTTTTCCTTAGTCTTGAGCACTTTCACAGCTTTAGGTTATTTGAATCTGTCTATCTCTGACAGATTACACATATATTGTTTAGCTTTATCAGTTTCCTGATTATTCTATAAGTCATTTAGGACAATATGGTTTGCAGATTAATATTTTTGCAACTAAGGTAAATGGTTAAGATATAAGTGAACAATAAGCACAATACAAAATAAAAGCCAAATTTTTAAAAAGTATTTGGAAGTAGTGTTTTTGGACATGTACTCATATAGTCATATTAGACCCTGCAAAATATTGCATATGGATAGAAATTACGTATTCGTTTTGCCAACTCATTTCTGCATTAACTTAGAAAATCCTAGTCTTATAACTTTTCAAAAAAACTGGAGCAAACATGTCATAGCAAGAGTACATAATAACTAAGAGTGTGACAAGCGTCCCACTCTTAGTTATTAGGCTGCAGACATCATCTGCACAATAACGGCCTACCACCCCCACAACTGAGTACCTGGTGACCCCGCCCACAACTGTGTACCAGGTACACAATTGTGTACCAGCACTCGCTTGTATGTTTACATGCTGAAGCTCAAAAGTGGCCAGCTGCTGATAGAATGTTTTTGGCTTCAGCATGTAAACATACAAGCGAGTGCTGGTACACAATTGTGTATCTGGTACTCAGTTGTGGGCGGGGTCACCAGGTACTCAGTTGTGGCGGTGGTAGGCCGTTATTGTGCAGTTGATGTCTGCAGCCTAATATCTAAGGGCCTTTTAAAGAAAGGGTAGAGTAGAGTTAAAATTAACTCGATCCGTTTCATGAAAGAGTTAAAAGAGGGGAAACTCAAGCTTGGGTGGAGTTAAAGCGAGTTAAAACAGCTATTTTTAACTCTACTCTACTCTACTCTACCCTTTCTTGAAAAGGCCCTAAGAGTGGGACGCTTGTCACACTCTTAGTGCCTTTTCAAGCAAGGGTAGAGTAGAGTTAAAATTAACTCGATCCTTTTCATGAAGGAGTTAAAAGAGGGAAACTCAAGCTGAAGTGGAGTTAAAGGGAGTTAAAACAGCCATTTTTAACTCTACTCTACTCTACTCTACCCTTTCTTGAAAAGGCCCCTAGTTATTATGTACTCTAGGTCATAGTTATTCTTTTCCGTGTGGCGATGCATGGAAGCCAAAAATTTGGTGTTTTTAGGCAAAATCAAAAAATTGTTCACAAATTTTTGAATTTTCCGAAAAACTGGGTCACCGGTCAGGGCTCAACCGGGTCACCGGGTCAAGCCTAAGTGACCCGGTTCCATCACTGATATGCAGCATGTAGAATCACGCTAATGGTTGGATTTTCCCAACAAATCTAACAATATAGCAGACTTTTGATAGTGTACGATTTTTAGAGGATCAGAAGTAGTTAGCATTAAACGTTTCACTACATTGCGATTTGTCAAATCGCAACAAAATAATGCTAATGCACAGGTTGAGGAAGAACTATTTCAAATGGAGAAAGTCAGTTCAATTT
>JASAND010001249.1:0-45182 GCA_030248195.1 Trissonchulus latispiculum
TGTATCATCATCATTTAGTAGTAGAGATGCACCGGGGCCGCCACTACCGAGGCCGGGGCCGGGGCCGGGACCTCATCGTGGCCCCGGCCGGGGCCGGGGCCGGGGCCGGCTTTGGCCCCGGGTATAGGCCGGGGCCGGGGCCTAGAAGAGGTCCAAATCGAAAATTTTCAAAAATTTTCTTAAAAATTTAAATTTTGCAATAATTTTTGATATACAAACGTTACTATCGTTGTTTTCATTCATATCAGCGCGAAAACAAACGATTTGTAACACTTTTTGACTTTCGAAAATTCAAAATTTTGGTCAACAAATGTCAAAAATTTACAAAATTTTGATAATTTTTGGCCCCGGTCGGTACCGGGGCCTGACCACCGGGGCCGGGGCCGGGGCCTGGCCCCGGTGCCGGGGCCGGGGCCAGGCCCCGGTGCATCCCTATTTAGTAGTACCCATCATATCATCATCATTTCGTAGTATCCATCATATCTTCATCATCGAGAATAAGTTCTTCCACTACTTCGTCTTCATTGATCAGTTGCTTCATATCGACATGTAGAATTCGTCGCCATCCAATGCCAGGAATAGAAATGATTATCTTTTGCCTCGGATATCGTCTGCATTTATTCTTGTGATAGCGGCTGAGGCGGATTAGGCTCTGGAGTGCCTTATAGATACCCATGGTGCAATATATGGAATAGAGGTATTTACACCAGTATCACAGGCCTACTTATTGACTATAGAGCTGGCATATCTGGTCTGCTGTAAAACTGACAGGACCGACAAAACCACAAAGGACGCGCTTATCTTGATCCAGGCAAAGAGTTGTCTCGTTATATGTGGATGTGTAGGGACATGGAATAGATCCGTTAATATAGACTGGGCACTGGAAGTTTAGACAATTGTAGATGAATTGGCGGATCTCGTGAAAACTATCAAGTGATACAAGGTGTTCAGTCCAACCATTGTGAATAAAGATGGCATTGTCTATCGTGACGGAGTCCTTCAGTGGTGGTAGTTTACACTGGGTATGCTGTGACAACAAAATCGCTAATACAATCGTAGACAATAAAAATTTTATGAGAAGGCTTGTGATTATACAGGGAACTCCTTTGACCAATTGGAGTTTCGTATAGTTTAAAAAGGAATGCCCTTCTTGGGAATTTGCACCAGTAGCCATAGTCAGGATCTTGTACGGCGCACTTTAACAGTACCTCTATTCGCTTCTTATTACCATAGAATTTAGATGCCGTCTTTGTATTAGCCCTACTACCATGCTTTTTATAGACGTGAGGCGATACCTTAGTATTCCACATTAATAAGGAGACAGAGGATACCAAGGGGGTAACAATGATTGTTAATGTTGTTCTCAGCGGACGCTTTGACAGGGAACTTCACCTAACGAACATTCCTAACATTAGACTCTATCGTGGATTTATTGGCGGTAGTCTGTAACACGAGGAGGCAACTTTCCAATTATTCACTAGTGGTAGTTTTGTTTGTCTCGGATGTAAATCAATCGAACGAGCTAATCAGTGTATTCGTCAACTAGCAGGCGCTCTTAATGTCGGTATTCTTCACGAAGGCGAAGTGGTGAACCTGGTGGGATCCTTCTCGGTTGGCAGGTATATAGACCTAAGGGATTTATATGAAAGTATCAGGCATACACATCACGTTTGCTATGAACCGGAGCTATTTAATGGTCTCACGTGCAAGATTGCCAAAGTTACTGCACTTATTTTCCACACTGGCAAGGTCATATTAACTGGTGCTCGAAGTGAGTCTGCCCTATCAGATGCAAGGTCTTTAGTTAATAAGAAGGTGATAAGGTTTAAACTTCATTAGTTCATCATGTCTGCGCGAAGCCTGTTGAACGAACTGCTACAAAAGGCCCTGCGACAAAGCCCGCCTATTCGTGTAGAGATTACCGGCCATTATGTTGCAGTCATGACTATAGGCAGTAAGTCTTGGACAAGCTCACAATGTCCTGACCCACGTACTGCCATTGAGGAGGTGTCTCGTAAAGCCTACGGTGCGCTATGTCATGGGCACGAACATCTGATCAGACGTGAATGCGGACTACCACCAAGACCTCACATCCACGAAATTGATGCAGTCAGGGATAAGATGAGGGACCTACGTGAGTACAAAAGATATCGCAGAAGTATTCAACCTATCTACAATATGCTAGACAGGCTAGAAGCAGAAATGCTTAAAAATCCGTTTTTTCATGGCTAACTGCCTACCTACCTACAGTGCAACTAATGTTATCCGTAACATTTCGTTTACTGTATGCAACATTTTACAATGGTATGCAATACTGTTATGCAATGGTTTACTGGACAGTAGTAATAACATATAATAATAATAATAATAATAATAATAATAATAATAATAATAATAGTCAATGGTTTACAGTGATTATGCAATACAATAGTGTTATTCAATGGCTTACAGTGTTATGCAATAATGATAATAGTCAATGGTTTACTGTACATTAGCATGTAATTGTCAATAGTGTCTTTAGTGTTAATAGTGTGTTAATATTAGTGTTCTTTACATTCCTGATGATTCCATGGGGATACGAACCACTCAGGCACATTCCACTGCTTCACCATAGAATTTCCAATCCACTCGATGAATACGACGGCACGGTTGTCGCATCCCAAGGGTCCAAGGGCCATCGCTGCGTCCAGTCTCGCTGCTTGTACCGTAGGGAAGGTGTCCTGGCTTTCTCTTAGCAAATATTTGCTCTTTGTGTAAATCTTCCACGTGACCCCTTTCTCCTTGGTTCCTCCTTCGAACAGTTTGGCCAAGTTGTACTGCTTCGACTTCACCAAGGCCTCGTGGAGCAGGGGAACGATATCTTTGCTCCGCTTCAGTCGCAGTAGGAGATCAAACACTCCATCGTATCTTGTTTCGGACTTGATGATATCTCGATAATCTGGGGTTATGCGCCGATGTTCAACCATGTAGTCTGCCACTGGAGCGGGATCCATTTCATCACAAAGAATAACCAAATTGTCTATGATTTTCTCCACAGATGGTGAACCTGAAACATAAGTAATAATTTTCACACAACAAATAATGCTAATCTAAAAACTATGAAATGTTCAAACTGTAAAATGTAATGTTTAAAGTTGTAATATATAAGAATTCAAAAATTTGATAGACTAAAAAGTACAACGGATAAAAATACAATCATTAGAAATACAACGGATAAAAATACTACAATTAAAATTTTACCGGAATTCATTGTTGTTGATGATGTAAAGTATGGTGATTCAAATGTCAGTAAGGTTGATAAACCTGCCAAACTTGCAATATATGTCTAAACTTTGCAGCATTCTTGTGCCAGGTTTCATAAAATACACCATCAATCTTTCATACCCTTGTTCATTAATTATTGAACAAAAGTTGTATTGTCTTGGTACCAAATGTAACAATATTTTCATTACACACAAATTTTCATAGTCACCTTTAATTATTAACTAATTAGTTAACCTATAATTATCAACAGGTGACCGAAGTGAGTTCATTATTACTTTATTACACAGGCACCATAATTAACCTAATAGGTGTCAACAATCTTGCGTAATTGGAGACATAAAATTATAATCACCCATTTTCAGCCATAGTTAACTGTAATAAATTATTACTAACTAATTAGTTAACTACTAATCAAAATTAGTTGACCGAAGTTGGTTCAACACATGCTCTTTACGTAGACATAAAACTTATCACGTAAAGCTTTCCCAATCTTGCGTAATTGGAGACATAAAATTAAAATCCATAAAATTTTCATTTTCAACCAATGTTTACGTCTTTAATTTCAATGAGACAGGTACAATCAAACTAGATAAGGCGAATTGGTAAGCTTTGGGAGACAAGTTTGAGTCCTCAGTGTGTTATTCATATGAGCCTGCTAGCAAGGAGAAAGACTTTTGACAGCTTCGAGTCCTCAGTGTGTTATTCATATGAGCCTGCTAGTAGGGAGAGAAATTTTTAAAGCAAGCAGGCAGTTAGCAGGGAGAAAGACTTTTGACAGGTTTGAGTCCTCAGTATGCTATTCCTATGAGCCTGCCAGAAGGCTGCTAGTGGGGAGAATGACTTTTGACAGCTTTGAGTCCTCAGTATGCTAAAGATATGAGCCTGCTAGAAGGCAAGGAAGAGAAAATATTTTTAAAGCAAGCAGGCAGCTAGCAGGGAGAAAGACTTTTGACAGGTTTGAGTCCTCAGTGTGTTATTCATATGAGCCTGCTAGAAGGAAAGGAAGAGAAAAAGTAGTGACAGCTTTAAGTCCTCAGTATGTTATTCGTATGAGCCTGCTAGAAGGCTGCTAGTAGGGAGAAAGACTTTTGACAGGTTTGAGTCCTCAGTATGCTATTCCTATGAGCCTACTGGAAGGCTGCTAATAGGGAGACTCGTGTCATCTGAAGTACGTAACTACAAATCTTGGATTGTTTAAGTGTTTATTTTCTTCCATCCATTTCAAGGTTAATACAAAGGTCCAGATGGTAAATAGAAGGAAATGCAAGAAAGGGAGAATTTTAGAAATGTTGGCCGGAATAGAAGAAAGTAGAAGAATTTGTAGAAATATGTTTGGTCCTTAGAGCCCTGAGCTGGACAGGTAAGAACCGTCATTGGCTAGGCAAATAAAAGTTTGAAAAAAGTGTGAAAATGTTACTTCATATTACTTAATTAGGTCGTTAATTAATAAACTCTAATTCGGCAGGTAAGCTAACTAGTTAAATAGGTAGGCACTAGACAAATACGTAGGTGAAGTTACATACAATATAGTCCAATAACACTGTGTTAAAAATTTAGTACAATGTTACAAAGCTGGCAAAATTGGCCAATAATGACCTTGAGAACATCTGCCTCCATGATTTAATGACCTTACCTGTACGATTAATGACCCTGTATCTCCTCCAAAGATACACCTGTACAAACTGGTCCCATTTCATCTCTCCTATACTACTACGGATTTTAAGGCTAGTTAGAATTTCAAGGTCATAGTTGTTACAAACCCTAGGTCTTAAAAAGCTAATTCAATTTAAGGCTAAGGGTATAGAACTTCATTGTAGCTACTAGTGTGTAAAAGCGCAAAGCCAGTAGAAACCAGAACTATTAGCTAAGTGGTCTAGAACCCGGGTTTTTATACTACTTCCACTGGATGTATTGGATCATCAACATGCAAAGAGGTGTGCTGGACACGCCCAGATCAGAAGAAGAATGTCGCCGGCCCGGTGTCGCGGAAGATGCTAACTTCCTTTCAATCTCTGAGGTAGCGGTTGAGCCATCGAGTGACGTGGCTTGGTACTGATAATTAGTATATTTCTTTTCAGCAGTCGAGGTCATGACAGGCGACTGCCTTAAACTAGTCTAGGAAACAGTCCCAGCTGTTTCCTTTGATTGAAGAAAGTGATGTGAGAGGCAAAGACAGCTGGTGATGGAATGTTTAGATCAAAAGCCGTGTTGATGTGAAACGACTGGCAAGTGGTGCTTAACTGAAATCATCTTTTCGTGCGCGAAAATGTATTCCCTTCTGTTCATCGCAAGATAGCTAAGTTCCCACAGAAAGTGAGCCAGTCGTCAGCCCACGGGGTCGGTTGCAAATATCATACTACTCAGCATGAGCGTGACAGGATAAACGCTGAACAATTTCAAAGGTGTGAGAGTATCTGGTTCATCTTTGCATCGCGGGAAGACGGCACTAGCCATATCCAGATCGAACCAGTCTCAATAGGAAGCAAGGAGGTAGCAGTGGCCACGGCAGCTTAGCCGAGCTAGTAGCCTCCTCTCAAATCTGTTCAGTTTGGATTCCCTAATTACCCTTGCAGCAATACTGATTTCGAAGGAGCCTCATCGGTTCAGATTCGTCCATCACTTCCTTCCTTCTTCCAGCAGAACGACAGGGCCATAGCATCGACAGTACTAGATGCGGCCGATCTGATGCAGATAATCCAAGACTTTCTTAGGGTGTTGCAATGCCTCGAATCCAGTAGATTAGAGACACCGAAAAACAATTTCTGTCGTCGTGACTGTGGCTGGGCACTGCGACAAGAGATGGCCAACACTTTCCTCCTCTTCGCTGCACAATCTACAGTCCGAGCTGTCTTCTTTGCCAATTCTGTATAGATATTCCCTGGTGATAGGTGACTGGCCAGTGCGTAGCGGGGAGATTATTACACCCTCCCGTCGCTGCAGACCGGCAAAGAGGGCCAGTTTCCACCAGTGACTAGGTAGTGAAGGTCACGCTTGCGGCCCTTGATCCAGTTCCCCCGTACTGTTCTTTAGAATGCAGCAGCTGCGCCTGTAGGTCTATCGGGCTGGCAGTTTGATTCATGTCGCCGTCCTTCTTCGCTAGGCGGTATGCGTCTTCGTTGCCCTGTATCCCACAGTGGGATGAAATCTATTGGATTGTGGTGTCGATTTTGAGCTGGGAGGTGAGCACAGCACCAATCTGTTGTGGTGCCAGTTGATTTCCTCCGAAGCACACTGTCGAGTTCATATTGCATAGCCGTCAGCTCTGCGCGCAAGCTAGGGCAGACGTCTCCAGCTGGTCTACTGACATCAATGGGAGCAGGCAGACCACTTTTTCTGATTAAGATACCACTTCCTAATCGACGAATGTCTTCTAGCGCCGAGCCATCAGTCCGGACTTGAAGATCGTGGAGGCCGCGTCCATCACTAACATCGAAGATGCTTTCACACAACAGTTTTTGCAGATATTTAAAGTCATTCTAAATACTCTAAGAACAAACCCTTATGGAGGATAGAATAATGCACAAACTCGGAAATTCTGATAGGAAATAAGCTTACCATTTTGTCGGTAGATCCAATTGGGCAACTTTTACTGGGAAAGAAGGGTGGTGGAACTCGACGGCACCCATGAATGTGACAATCTCTCATAGCCAAAAAACTTAACACGTTTCTTAATTTTCACCAAAATTGTCCAGTCCATTGATGATATAATAGATAATTTTTACGCAAACGTCAGAACTTGTAAAGTTTCTTGCTGAAACTTATCTCTCACCAATTTTGGACATTTTCCCACACATTCCATTAACCGTACACAGAAGCAAGCTAGACAAAATTCACGTATGCTGGTGCTGTTTAGCTGAAATCCTTACAAAGTGGAGTATCTCTCGAAACTAGACGTTTGCTGAAAGTTAACTTGAAACTCGCTGAAAGTTAACTCTTCGGAAAGTATCACGATTTCTGATCATTCTTTAAAGATAACCTCGGCTCATCAGGCGGACAAATAGCAATACGATCCTAACGCCTCTCTGTCTAGTTGAACTCTCCCATTTACTTAATAGATTAAAGATATTCAACTCCGAAGATAGATCTACTAACAAAACTCGAAATACCATCCTATGAAAGGAACAAGTTAGGTTACGTACCAACTTCTTATTTTCCTTTTCCGAGATTTTATTCGTAATGAAGTTAACTCAAGATAGCAGTCCGACCCAAATATTAAAGAAATACATAAATACTCTCCTGCTAATTAATGAGCTTTTCATTTGTAAACGTGAAAAACATAATATCTATATTAGTAGTGCATGCGACCTCTACCAGACTTGGTTCAAACACTTGCGGCTCATCAGTGGAGAAGTGTTGAACGAAGTTTTTTGAATTTTTTTGGAATATTAGACGAAAATATTTGAAAGATCGTTTCGCCGCCAGTCGCCTCAGGAAGTGTGATTAGAGTGATCTAATACAAGAAAGCACAAGAAAATACAGGTGTACAAATATCAAAGTTAGTTAGTTAAAACATTTATTTGATACGTGATTATGACAAGCTATACAATGTGAAAAACTTGCTTAGTGCATTTTATACTTTGCTTAAATCTAAAAACCATAAAAAATAAAAATTTTTCAAAATAAAAATATATAAGATGCGAAAGATGCAGTAACATTCCCTCTGGTGATTGTTATCACCCGATCAAGCGGACGCGAATCAACTTTAACATTTTCTTTAACCGCCATTTGCTTCTAAACGATAACTTTTACAATTTCGTCAGCCAAACAATATGCGGATTTGTAATCGGTTCAAAACCCGCATAATCCAAAAGAATTTTAGTTAATTAGATGTAAAGATAGACCTCTGTATAGAACTGTTTCTGTGTGATTGAGGACTGTGCAATTACTTGCTGATTTTTAATCTGTTCACATGCGCATAATCTAAAAATCCAAGTTAAGTAAAGTTGTGACGATAGACCCCAGTACAGGACTGTTTTCGTGTGACTGAGGAATATGGAATCAATTAAACCGTTTTCCAATCTAACACCAAAAAATTTTAAACCAGCTCACATTAAGTAGTAGTACCTACGACATACAGTCGTAGAGGTTCTTAAGTACGACCTAGGTCGTAAAAGGCACAAAGCAAAAGGCACAACGTACGACTGAAAGTCGTAAATTCGTTAAGTACGACTAAGCAGTCGTAAAAAGCAGAGGAAGTACATATTTCACAAGACTTGTATTAAATAATTAGTATACAAATTTTAGGAAAAATCTGTATATACTATATAAATTTATGAGAGTATATCAGCTGCTGACATTTTTAGGTAAAAATTTATGAAATGCATAAATTTATTTATTGAAAAGGAAAAGTAGTTAACTAAAATTTGTGTCTTAAAATGTTTTAGGTACGTATAAAATCGTTAACTATACTCCATTGAGAAGAAATTGTTAAGACGGCGATATTAATTCATGAGAATATTAAAAATGGAGCGCAGCCGCACTAGAGTGGTATGGAAAGGGACGAGAGTAATAACTCTACAAGTACCCTAACCAGTTCACTCAAAACAAATGAAAGGAACAAGTTAGGTTACGTACCAACTTCTTATTTTCCTTTTCCGAGATTTTATTATCCTATGTTCCAGGGAAGTTTGGAAAACTTTTCGGGCGACTGGATTCAAACCTCAAAGTATCAGACAGAAAATTTGAAGAAAAGGTTAATCAGCAATAAAGTTATATAAGTCTTATGCAAGGTAGTGCCACAAAATCAATGTTATCGATTTTGAAACCGTCTATGTACAAGCATGCACATTCCGGTCGATTTTGAATTCAGGGTGGGTTGACTAAAGGACAAATGGACACATAACTATATCACACGGAATAATTTTTATCTTGCCCCAAGCTACCGTGAAAGCATTTTATTTTAACAAGCTTGGTATTAACGACGCTGACAAACTTCAGCCAGCGCGAAAATACACAAATACTTAAAGAAACAGGTTTCAGTTAACCAATTACCCCGGTTAAAACATACCTACGAAAATTAAATTAGCACTTTTAAAGCAAACATATCTGACGAAATCTTTGGCATAATACATTAATATAGCTAGCATCAAAAGGAGGATCATAATAAAAACTGGGAAGAACACCGGAACGGTCGACCAAAGTAAGCCTGTAATGGGCTAAACTTTGTTAAGATTAAGTGATCATCTTCGCATCAATTACATACAAGCAATATCTGCTTCCAAAGCCGCATTCTTGTACTCATAATATGAGAGCTGATCGAAAAGATTTCTTTTAGGTCCTGTACGATAGCGGAGCTTTTCTCGATGTCTTGTCCTAATAAAGGTCTGTGGCGAGTTCACGTCAATGGTGCTTAATTCAAAATCCTAAAATAAAAATCAGCAATCCTACAATGTAATGACCCTGTTCAACGAAAATTCAAAAACATATACATCACAGTACACGTAGTAAACACAACACATGTATCAGTGAATATATTGTATCAAAAGAATATACTTAATGTGTCCCACGCATTACAAATGATGCTGACACAAATAGCAACACAGCGCCAAGTTCTGAAGCAGTCCTTTCACACAGGACCGATTTCAGGTTGTGTGAGGGAACTAGCTGGTGTATCTATGACAAAAGGTTAGAAAAGTCAAATCAAAACCATTCCCCCATTTTAATTCATCCGCAGCAAGTGACACAATGGAAGTTTTAGGAAATTATTTTTTTAACTTTTAAAAATAATAGCATAAGTGTAACCCTTATGCATTGACCAAGATTCAAGCAAGCTACAGAAGCACAGACTAGACCTAAAACTTATATATACATTTATAAATTACTATTGTCATTCACCAGAGCGGTAAATGCAATATTTCACCAGTACACCCACACCGTCACAAACTGCTACATTCCGCGAAAACTGGAGAGAAAAACACCACAATTTATACAGCTATAAGACAAAAACTGCGGACCAAATGGCCTTTTCACGCAAGCGAGCTAACAGAGTTAAAAATAACTCAATCCTTTTCGTGCACATGGTAAAGAGAGTTAAACAGTTCATTTATCTCAATCGGAGGGTTAAACGATTTAAATTTTTTTACTCGCGCGCGAAAAGGGCCATAGAGTGGAAAGCTGTGTGAAAGTATCACAATCATTTCAGTGACTGTCAACAACAAAGCGGAACTGGCATCACATTGGAAGCATGTAATAAATAGTTGCCCTCCTTCCACGGATGCAATCATCACTCAAGGTGACACTCCTGGCTCTACGGCTGAGAATCCGGGAATGAGCACCGGCCCCATGCCCTGTGGCAGGACGGAGGTATCTCCAGTTGTAAACCCTTTACTTCTATCTTTTTACTGACGAAGGAATACTGCAATTTTAAAACAGAGAGACAAGCTGCATTTTAGCAAACAGGTTCAGTGCGCTGGAGGACTCCGACGATCCAGATGAAGCGTGGGAAGGGGTAGAATGCTTCAGAGGCCCAAAACCTAGGACAATCCTTTAAGCGAAACGACAATCTCGCTTTCAGAGCAAAAACGCAAGGCCGCTAACCCGAGTAGACGGAAGGAGCTAACAAAGCAAGTACGAGCCTCTCTGAAAGCCGATAAAGAACGCATGTGGAAAACAACAGCTGAGAACATGGAAAGAGCGGCGGCCACTGGTAACAGCAGGAAACTATTCTCTCTGCTAAGAGATTCAACTGGTTGACGGCCAACAGTCAGCGAAAGCATTTTGGACGACGCTGGTCAACCAATTCGATCCAAGCCTGAAAGAGTAAAACAGTGGGCGAGCTACTACTCTCAGCTACTAAACCGCCCTACCCCTATGACGGCAGATGCCGAAATTGACATGTTAGCTGACACCGTGGCGGAGTCAGATGACATCCCCACCCATCCACCATCACATGAAGAAATCCTTAAAGCTATCAGAGCACTGTAACGAGGCAAAGCAGCAGGCCCTGATGGCTTGCCCGCGGAGGTTTACAAGGTTGCTGCCCCCGTTATTGTTCCTAAACTGGCGGAAATATTTCAGTCCATTTGGCGCAGTCAACAAACACCCAAAAGGTGGCAAGAGGCGATCCTTGTCCCCGTCTTTAAAAAAGGGAACAGGCGGCTCTGCAAAAGCTACCGTGGAATATCACTCCTTCCAGTTGCGGGAAAGATTCTGTCAATTGTGATTCTGAAGAGGCTCAGCAACAAATTGGACTCTGAAACTAGAGAGAACCAGGCTGGCTTCCGCAAAGGTCGCGGCACCGTTGACCAAATCTTAGCGTTGCGCCAGATGCTTGAACGTCGGCATCGGTATAACCAACCAACAATTACTGCATTCCTGGACTTTTCTGCGGCCTTTGACAGCATCGATCGAGCTTCCCTGTGGAAACTCTTGGCAGCCTGCGGAATTCCATCTCTGTACATCAACCTGATCAGAAACATGTACAACAACTCTACTATAAGGGTTCGCGTATATGGCGACGTAAGCGACCCATTTGCTGTCACGACTGGTGTTAGACAAGGAGATGTACTGTCTCCTCTATTATTTTTACGCGCCGTCGACAGAGCCATGTCCAAAAGTGTGCAGCCAGAAGACGGCGTTGCCATCAGTGAAAACGACGTATTGGTCGACTTAGAATATGCCGATGACATAGCAATTTTGGCGTCCAACGAACCCGCGATGCAGCAACTTATAGACCGAGTGATACAGCATAGCGATCCGATTGGTCTTAAGCTGAACGCGGGCAAATGCAGGTACATTACTTCCGCAGCGCATCAACAAGGACTCTCAGTTGGCCATGACATTATTGAAAAAGTGGATGCTTTCCAGTACCTCCGCTGCCAGATCTCTCCAAATGGTGAACCCACTGCAGAAATAGACTGTAGAGTTGGCAGAGCTCTGGCTGTTTTCAACACCCTGTATAACTGCCTGTGGCGCCGACGGGAAATATCCGTGCGCAAGCTGCGCGTTTTCGATAGCATGGCCATGTCCGTGCTGCTTTACAGGCTAGAAACGACACCTTTACGCAGCTCCGATATCCGTAAACTAGAGGTTTTTGAAACTGGATGTCTGCGTCGTATTCTTGGACTAAGGCTGGCTGACCATGTCACTAATTTTGAACTCAGATCTCGTGCTGGGAATAGACCTCTATTGAAATCACGACTGAGGAAATGTCGGCTGCGATGGCTTGGACATGTAGCCCGAATGGACCAGAGACGCCTCCCTTACCGGTGTTTCTTCTCGACCGTCCCTCCTACCTGGCGTGCCAGGCCAGGACGCCAACGGCAAACTTGGGAAAAGAATGTCCATGAAGATCTCAAGGGGCCAATGAGTCTGTATTCCCTTGGCCGTTTCAACTGGAATGACACCATTAAGACATTGGCAGCAGATCGAGCTCAGTCGAAAGAAATCACGTCAGAGGCAGCAGCTAACCAAAGGCCACCTATGTCTTCGTGGCGAAGATGACGGTGATCAAGTACAAGTACAAGTACAAGTAACCAGTCTTTTTACTGACGAAGGAATACTGCAATTTTAAAACAGAGACAAGCTGCATTTTAGTAACCAGTGACTGGTTGAATGACCAGACAGAACAAATGCTGGAGTCCTAGCGTAATACACACCTCGAGGAATTGAGCGCAGTATTATTTTGATTTTTTAATCAGACAGACAGAGACAGGTAAGTAAGTTTTGTTCAAGCAATGCCTCAATATGGAAGCGAGTTGTAGCTCTGAAAAAACAGAACTACGTATGTCCATGAAAACACGATAGGCACAGCAGTGATTGCAAAAAGTTAGTCTAGCAAACACATATTTCAAATCTATATTTTATCAATCATTTCTATGATAAAAATCAGCAACCATACAATGTAATGATTCTGTTCAACCAAAACTCGAAAATGTATCACTGTGCACGTAATAAATAAAAACACAACACATGCATATATCAGTGAATATAGGTTGTGTGAGAGAACTAGCTGATGAGTCTATGACAAAAGGTTAGAAGAGCTAGTCAAAATCATTCCCGCATTTTAATTCATCAGCAGCTAGTACAACAAAGCAATTTTTAGGGAATTATTTTCACTTTTAGAAATAATAACCTTTAAGTAGACATTGTTATGCATTGACCAAGATTCAAGCAAGCTACAGAATGTATGAAGCTCTTCAATATCAAGAATATAACAGAAATATTGTTAACTTAAGTTTTGAACTACTATATCGCAGTTCAGCTACTGTTAAGTACATATAGCGTTGTTTAAGAATAGTTGGTCAGACAGAACATCTGGCGCACACCGACTAGACCTAAAATTAATATATACATTCATAAGTTACTACGTATTCGGCCGGTTACACCGAATCTGTCTGACTAACATGTAATTAGGCTGATTTGTAATTAAGTAATTAGGCTAATTTATAACTAAGTTCAAATTAAGGCTATTTTTTGTTGCACCACAGTTAATCATGTACAAAAAGCTGATTATGTAATTCACAAGAAAGGTAAATGCAATATTTCATAAGTACACAGTCACAAAGTATATATTTTTCAATGGCAGTGTTGGGCACCGAAATTTTTTATCTGTACGGCATCCTTCTATTATTGGTGAGCACACAGCCTGATATTCAGTTATCCGCCTATTCAAAACCTGAGTACACTCAAGAAAAGATTATCTTTTCCAGATTACCCCGGCCCCCGTGCTAAAATTTTTAAAATTTAACCAATCGAGCTGAAATTTGGAATGGTATATATGTTTTCGACTTTCGACCACGCTGAGTATTATAGCAAAATTTTTCGGTTTCGCGAAATTCGATTTTTTTCGATGCGGAAGGGGGGCCAAGGGGATCCGAAAAACGTTTTTCTGCGATTTTGCTTAAAAGTTGTATACAGGGCTACAGCTTAGGCTTAGGCTACATTCGTATTCGGTCTTCCGCTCTTTCTACTGAAGCACCTGTGGCTCAGTTGGTTAGAGCGTCTGCGCGTTAAGCAGAAGACGCGGGTTCGATCTCCGCCAGGTGCCCAATTTTTTCGGGTGCCTGGTGGTGTACAACTTTCATTTCTTTAACTTACAAGATAAGCTCTTATCAAGCAAACGAAAAGCAGAATCAAAAAACAGTACGTACGTCAAGTTCGTTATCAGCGACCCAGAAAACTCCCTGCATGCAACTTTTCAGTAAAATCTAAAGCATAAAAGACAAAATATTTTTCGGATCCCCTTGCGAATCGAAAAATCTCGGCGTTGTCGAAAACATACCCTGTTTCTTTTTCAAACTCAAAATTCTATGTTACCAATCTTGCCGGTATATATACTAACAAGTAGGAAAAATGCTCCTTGCAGTCGCATGAAAAAGTTAATATGAGCTATGATGGTCAACATTTAAATGTGTCAAGGACAAGATTTAAAATGTTTAATATGAGCCAACATCTAAATAAGTAGAGGACAAGATGTAAACGGCTAATATGAGCCGCTACGTTTCTCTTGGGCTCTTATTGACGCTCATTTAGCTTTTGCTTACTTTTAATCCAACATCATTACAAATTTTTGTCTTCGATTTTGCTGAAAAGATGTATATAGGGGGTTTCGGGATCGTAGAACGCGAATCTGTAATCCGTTTTTCGATCCAGCTTTTTATTAGCTCAATATAAGCTAAAGTTCTAAGCTTAAGATGTAAGCTTAGCCTGAGCTAACGAAAAGCTGGATCGAAAAACGGATTTCAGATTCGTGTTCCACGATCCCGAAAACCCCTATATACATCTTTTCAGCAAAATCGAAGACAAAAATTTTTTCGGTTCCCCTTGGTCCCCCCCTTACCAAACTAAAATTTTAAAATTTTTTATAATTTTTTAAATTTAAAAATTTTTGCATTTTTGAAATCAGCAGGTCCGAAAACCTACCCCTACCAAATTTTAACTCAATCCGTCAAAGTGTGCATCTTCAGTACTTCTACGAAGCTATGGGGGGGATAATGGGAAAGACCCAGTAGTTCTGCCTCCAGGCAGAACAAAAATAAAATCCAGGGAGCATCTCAATACTACCGCGCGATTAAGGTTCAATTCGAATACAATATTGCGCGTGTAATGGATGTATACGTAAAATAAGAGCTTATAACTATAAATAACTATACATCTATGACGGTATTAGATTATATTATTATATTATCTCTAATATTAAAGTGAAATATTGCCGTTTTGTCACCATTTGTCACCGTTTTTGAAAAGATATTTAATTCGAAAACGCTTACGGACGATTTAAAGTATACCAATACTGGATAGCACAGATTAACCCGGGAGTGCATGGAGGGTCAGTCCAACCCAGCCCGGACAAGGTACATGCTCTACAGCCGTCAGGTGAAAGGGGCGAAGAAAAATAAACCAAGCGGAAAGCAGAACGGGCCGGAAAAAGAAGGTTTTTGGTTCAAAAATGCTGGAGAGTATAACTCAGAAACGTGGGCATATGGGATGATAAGGGTTAGAGTTGAAAACTGAGGAAAATAGAAAACTGAAGTAGTAAATCTAACTGAAGACCCAGTTTTTTCATAATTAAAGATTAGAAGATATGTACATAGTTTATACATTTTAATTCGGTGCAATATTATCAGTAGCGCAAGTTCATTATCGTCAAAAAATTTGAGCTTGAAGTTGAACTTATAGTTGAACTTAGAAGGCATACAGTTGTCAGGTTTTAGTTCGTTACAACTATTCTTGTAATAAAATTATTTCAAACGCATTTCAATTATAGATTAATTCAACTATAGATATCAAGTGTAGTTACAGGTTGCAGTAAACCTGGTTACAGTAAAGAGCAAGCAGGTCTAACTGTATCAGAGACAGAATATAACCAACTTCTTAGCCTGGCTCAGGCGATTTTTCGTGTCAGTCAAACTGATAGTCAATACATGATCACCGTTGACTGATCCCCAACATATCGATTTATATGAGCAACTGGTTCCGCCCTACAGTATTCTAGACTGTACACTAAAGATGGAAAAATAGATCATAATGGCTCAGCTGTATTTGTCTTGGTCTCTAATTTTGCAGTAAACACTTGGACATCTTTCCATCGCAATTTCGTTATGATTCTAACAATGCATGCATTGACATAAGGTCAGGTCCTGGGGGGCTTGTCCCAAGAAATTTTTGAGGGGGCTTGTATCTTGAACCAAAATGTTCGAGGGAGGCTTGTATCTTGAACCAAAATTTTCGAGGGGCTTGTACTATAAGCATAAATTAACGCTAATAATAATATAAATTCACAATTTTTAAAGAATTTGAAGAAAAATTATCAATATTGGAAAAATTTTAAGTTTTTGATCGATTTTTGGAAAATTGTGAAACTTTTGTAAGAAATTCCCGGCGACGCCGGAGATTTTTGAAATTTTGGTGCGAAAACCTATTTTTTCCGGCCATTTCTGCATACTCCTTGCTCAATGTTTCGTTACCCATTGCCCAATATTTCCTTACCCCTTGCACCTGACGGCGGTAGGGCTTGTACCTTGTCCGGGTTGGGGGGGGGGTTGGGCCCTGATACCTGTGTCAACCTCATAGGTGTCAACCGTTGTAACAAAGTATATACTGCAGGTAACTTTTAAGTTCGAGCTCAGGTCTGCTGAAAATATATGCTATAAATTGTCTCGACAACTAGCGCAAAGCTTGCATTAATCAGGTTTTGCTGAGATTCTGGAAGCAACGTTTAACTTTGAGTTCAAGAGTTCATGATTCTCTTATAAGTTTCTGAAGTAAAAGAAGAGTATTCAGCCGACTGGTTTCGTTAGTATGTAGTACCCCAGAGCAAATGATTTACTCTACTTCTATATAGAATTATGAATGAGTATGATGTTAAAACTTAACAACTGATTTTAATCATTACTCTAGAAACACCTTACGTTAGCTCTAGTTATAGAACATTGCAGCATACTCATATAGTGGAACGTATCAAAAGGATATCACATTTCTCCCTTTTCATTAAAAATTTCATGTAATAAAATGGGGTCTACCAGTCTTGTTTGTGGGATACTAGAGCACTGGTTTAACTCCTTTAAGCCTCCCGAACACTTGGTGATGAGAACTGTCACAACTTCAGGGGTCGATTACTCAGATTATACTCTAAACGTTACAATATTTAAATAATTTGCAGTTTAAATACCTAACTAGTACCTATGCAGAATCAGACATTGGTGTTTTACAAAGTTTTAATGAATCTAGGTATTATTTCAAACAATGACAATTACCGACTACGTATTTAAAATTAATTACACATCTACATATATTCCGCCGTTGAGACAATACAGAAACTTAGCACAAAATTGATCAAGTCAGAACACATGGGGCATTATTCCTTTAGCAAACATAAGCAAGAATCACAAAAGTTAATGGTACTTGAAATATACTAATCAGTGCGAAGCATAGGAACACTCGTTTGACCTATCTTTTAAGCAGTCTTTGAACGTTCTCAACTCAAAGCACTAGCTCAAGCTTACTCGTTGTTTTACCTTCCAGAATCCAAGCAGATGACAGCAGAGACAGATGGGATCCGGCGGAGACAGCGATTGGAATAACAAGGTTGCGGTCAGAGCAAATGTAAAGGGAATCCGGGTTGGCAGCGAATTAAAATACAGTGCAGGCAAGTCAGATATATCCTCCAAAGTTGATACCGGCGTTCACCGAGTATCTGGTCTTCGCGACCCACTACAAGTCCAATCCAACAGGCTATACAGAGCCCACGGCGTATCAGCCGAAATATGACAAAGCAATTCAGACACGAGTGAAAAACCACAATTCGCTAAGGCTGCCAACCCAAGACTGTAGTTTAGGTCTGCTTTCGAACTGAACTTCAGCCGTACCCCCGATAGAGGGCGCTTCTAACTTTTTGAACGGTCCAATCGCTGTGCTCCTACCGTATGCCTGTTTTCGTCGGCTCTTTTTGTTTTCGTCAGAGAGCCGACCCAGTTTGACATCGAAAGAGCTTACGTAACTTTTGGGGTCAACTTTGATTACTTTAGGGCTTTTCTCAAGGCTCCTCTCAGACGATTTTTCTTTCAATTTTCTCTTCCAAAAGCACTCAGGTAGAAAATCCGATAACGTCACAAAACACTTAGCGTCAGCAATTTCTCCAACAATCACACAAAAGGAACAGTTCTGGATAGCATATACAAAATTGTTCACCAAACCTCATCAGACCAAGAATTCAAATTTGAGGTAGCTAGGTTCAAATCAACTCTAAGAAGAAAATCCATAATATTCAACCAGCTAAGCCTCAAAACCTTATTCACAATCAGTTACCAACAGCTATTAAAATTAGTTATCTACAATTATGAAAATTGATCAATCACCAAACAAATATTAAACAATTATTAATTAACTACAGCTCAACTTCATTTCAAAATTTCAACCTGAGCTTCAAATTCCAACTCATTATATCACCAAAAATTGCTCAAGACCAGTAAGCAGATTTTGCTGCCTCCACATAAAAATAAAAGTTCAAAGTTTTAGATATTAAGTTTAAATCATTATTTTTTCTTCACTTTCTTCTTTTCCTTCAGTCTGTTCAACCTGATTCACACGCAGAACAGAACTCTGGCAAACTGCCCTTTCCAACCACATAAACGGCAAATCGCTCTCTTCGCAAAGCATTTCCCTGAAGATCCGCGAGGACCACCACAGCACAGCTTGGACAACAGTCACTGGGCTCTCCTCCATGACCTTTCCTTTGCGCCTTGCGTTCCCACGATCTCGTGAAATTCTGCTGCGAAACTTGATTTACGGCAGAATCGTTGCCGCAGACTGACTCCATGGACTTCGCTTCGGCGACTGAGGACTCCGGCTGAGAGGCCTGACTTATCGCTTTTCGAGGGTCAGGTCTTTTTCCATCAGCAACCGTTGACGAATCCTACTTAATCCTGTCTTTTCCAGGATTTTCTCTTTTCTAAGATCTTTTCATCAGTAAGACCATCATATATATTCTACGCTTTGTAGCCCCAAGCTGGACCATCTGAGCTAACCACTGTCACACTAAATCAATGATAGATCAATCAGTTAAACTGTAGATACTGATCGATTAGATTTTAGATCGAGTCAGCCAATGAAATTCCTGTTCCTTTCGAGCCCAAGTAGTTCCAATGATAATATCCAGCAGTCCATAACCCTCTGGCCGATTCCAGCAATTCTGAAGGGCACTGGCGATTTCGGCCTGAGTTCGACCGCCACAAAAATCCGGGAATTCCGAAAATTTCCGTCATCCGATCGTAGCGAATTTTGTGGGCCAAACAGGTCGGTGCCGTCTGAATCAAGAACACACACACAAACTTAAATGGTTCAAAATTCGGACGCAGACAAAGGAAAGTAATAAAAAGATAGTACTTCGAAATATTATTATGAATATTACAAGTCCTCTCCGCAGCGAAACGAAAACCTAAAAATGTATACTTAGCGTTGAGCTGTATCTGAAACGTCAACACCGACTGGAGTGAGGTGGCTGCAAAAAGCCAAGACCCAAGAGTTACAAATTTTGTCTATGTTCAAATTAGAACACAGTGGTAGGATTTGGTTGTTTAACCGGCTATGTCCGTGAGCACCCAGAATTTTCTTGTAATTAAAGTCAAATATGAACAAAACTTGTCAGACTCTTCATAGTCTAATTTCGAAATAAAGCATTTTCGTGAAAATCTATGCATCGGAAGTAAAGCTGGAAGCAAACTGAGCTGCTACCTAAACTCCAGACTACCCAAACCCGTATCCGCAATTAATACACCGAGGCTCCGAGCCCGGCCCGGTTAGTTTAGCAGGTTAATTCATTTAACATAATATTTTTCATCCGTTTGTTTTATAAAACTAGTCTAACATGGCTTTTGTCACCGTATAAAATTAGAAGCATACAAACACCCTACGAATTTCAAATTCCAAAGCTTAAGCATACAAAAACCCTTCGAATTTCAAATTTCAAAGCTTTCCCAATTTTAAGACACAAATTCTAATCTGGACTTACATTTGTTTGTTTCATAGTAGTCTCCTATTTCTTTAAGTACTGCTTAAATGCTGTTAACAATTTACAACAATCCCAGATGTTTCGATTTGCGTATTGCATAACACGCCTTCGACGTAAAACCCGATGACAAAGTACGTCGCACTACTACTAGACTGCAGTATTATGTAACTTTTAAACACGCAGACTTTGTGAAACATACGTATGGAAAAAGCTGTGTCACAATTACAACAATAACGATGATTTAATATACACTATATATAGTATATATATGTTATATAACTTTATATGACATAATATGACATTATATGACATCTGACTCTTATATAACCGGGTCTCGTGCTTTCTGCTCCCATTTTTCAGTGAAGCCAGCCCAAGCCTTTCGGCCTTCTGAAAATCTCCCCGCAAAGCTCTGCTCTAATGCTACTCATAGAGTACATGTGTACTTAGATTGCACTCTATGTCTAGAACTAGACTTGAGTAGAAGGCCGGCCTGCCTATAGCTCTATCTCTATCTCTCTCTTTCAGTTCAAATTTTCTACGTCAACTCTCCGTGTCCTCAAAACTGAGCACCTTACACGTGTACTTGGAATGAGGCTTTCCTTTTTGGCACATTTTTAGCACCCCTTTTTCCGGGTCTTTTTCCCCTGATCAACTGAAAAAACCTTGAATTAGCTTTTCTGTTCAAGTCATTTTCTGATGTCTGTGTATTAGTTCTGTCTGTGTTGCCGGTTGCGACTTGAGGATTGAGGTTGTCCTGATGTCCCTCCTTTTGGTTTGATAATGAACATAATGAGACTTTGTGCTAAAGTGAAGTAAATAAACCAAAGATTTCAATTTTGACCGCTTTATTGCAATTTCAGGGAAAATTGTCAGTTATAATGTGAAGTGTTTTTGTGAACATTTGATTAGTAATTAATGGTGTTCCAATTGAAGGTATAATGCAAAACTTTTAATTTGTAAACTACGAAGCACAAGAGAGCCACTAGTCCACTTATTTTATATGTGAGATTAAGCCCGAAGTAAGAATCCGTTCGAGATTGGTTAATTACAAGATTATTTTTAGGTAATAGGTTAATTACAACTTCCTGGGTCCACTGAGCCGTCAAAATGAAATCTATGCTTTAAGTAACAATGAAAGGCATTGCTTACAAAGAGAAATGAAAAGTAAGTGCATTGAAATTGCGAGGTAGTGTAAATCATGAGGAAAGGCGGAACAATTGTAGCTTGTCATGTCATATTTGTTTTGATGCACAAAAAAACTTGCACTCAAATTATTGCGTCAGTGCTTTTTTCAAAACTGTCATTTTTTACAAAATATCACTTCTAGTGCGACGCGAGTCCGTTATGCAGACAGAAGCCCCAGACTTTTCAACTTTTTCCCCCTACAAAGGACATCGTTAGTGACGAAGTTTTTCAAAAGGTGATTTTAAAATGAATTTTGAAAACTTTGCACCCAACTTGCACTCTGGAGACAACTTCTGCCCACGTGTTGAAGAGACCTGACATGTTTCATTCACACTTTTGCGTACATCAACTTTTTCCTGGAGAAAAATCCCAGAGAGCTGTTGAAGCAGCCCCCCTTTTCCACATAAATATATATTCTAAATAGTATCGACATTGTTATGTCACTTTTTTGCCTTTTGAGACAACTATGTCCCAAGTTTTTAGGTGCATGTTTGGCTGTCTTTTGCCAGCTGTTTAGAGGAATTTAGATCGCCATTAAAACATACTTTCAGTCGTCTTTTTAGGTCACACTCATTTATCTGACACCCTCTGGCAGTGTTGTTTTTTGGTTGTTTCCTACAGACTTGGGATCATGCAGATTTTCCCGAGATTATAACCAGGCTAATATCCTAGACAATCTTAGGTTGCAAAATAGGGAAATCTACGTTATAAACCTTGTTTGTGAGTTGTGACTAGATATAAGCCAAGCATGGAGTCTGAGTGGGTTATATAATAAAACAAGACAATTCTAACCCATTTAGTTATATAATAAAACAAGACAATTCTAACCCATTCCCCCTCCCACAAAAGTCCTCCATTTTGATCGCAGTATTCGAATCGAACTCTTTTTTGGGTTAGCCTCAGAACCGAATTCCCTATCACACAGGTTTTAATTTTTTAATTTAGCTTGTTCCTTCCCATAAATCAAACAATTGTAACGCTATAAGGCTAGTACAGTGTTTCACTCTTAGAAAAGTTCCAGTAGAAACTACATGAATTACGTTTACGGAGGATAACTACGGAGTGTTTGTCACACAGGTTGTGTCTGTCTGTACTGCTGATTTTGGGAGGATCATGTTTTCTGTCCGTGACCTTCGTTTCTCCGAATAGCTTTCGAAACTGACAACCTATGACAACAATCCATTTCGGCTTTTGCCAAAACTTCATTCCTTCATTTATCCATGCCAGTGGCTCAAAGTTTCACTGAATGAAAAACTATTCATTATTAAAAACATAATGTATGTAATATGTGAGGTAAAAGCATAATGGCTAAAATAATTCTTTAATTAGAGAATGTATAAAAAGCCTTATAGCTGAATAATATTTGTTGGATAATTTTTCCCGCCTTTCAGTTGTATATCTCTGTATCTAGCTTTCTTGTCTACTCTAAAGCTGAGATACAGCTGAACACTGATATATAAATTTCAAAAACCATCACAAATGGGTTTCTTTCTATCACTTCCAAGGGAGTGATTTATTTCCCTGTTTTCAGCTAGAAATCAGCTTTTTTTCAGCTTTAGGAGAACAACTTGCTTCCCGTTTTTGGCCTTTCTTTGGTGACATGTTTACGATTAGCTCACTCCGAAATTACGTGTTTCACTGGTAATAAAAATGTTCCGCTTTTACGGAAAAGTTGAATTTTAGATTTCATGGGTGCGGTTTGATTTCAGGCAAGTTCTATTCACCTACACATTGGTCAAGATCTAATTTTCAGCTAATGTTTCTCCCTCAAGTTACTAAGTTAGAACTTAATTGCAGTTTATGAGGACTTCTTGTAAATCGAACGTTTTATCGAAACAATGGTTTTTCATTGACTGTAGACAAGCTTGTTTACCGTTGTTTCTGTAAAAGATACACAGTTATGCAAACGCTCAAAATGGATTTTTGCTATTTGTTTCCATTTTTAACACTATTTATTCAGATGGTTTCATATTTTGAGCATGAAAAACGTCTGACTGAGTCATAAAAGACAGAATTCTCTTAGCTCTCTTAGGCCCTATTTCTTTAAAGATTAAACGGATTAGATTAAAATTAATCCGCATTAAAGAAATAGCACCTCGGATTAAACGGATTAAAATTTAATCCAGCGAGTTAAACGAGTTAAACGGATTAAATTTAATCCTATTTCTTTAATGCACCTAGGATTAAAATTTTAATCTAATCCTGTTTCTTTGTTCACACTTCGGATTAAAAATGGAAGAGTTAATTTTAATCCGAACTGCTTATTCGCTGTTTCTTTAAAGATTAATTTTAATCCGTTTAATCCGTCTCCTTCATTTTCAACTAGTTTTTATTCCTCGTGCAGCTACGCGGATTAAACGGATTAAAAGTGGATGGATTAAAATTTTTAATCGCTGTTTCTTTAATGGCGGATTAAGTGGATTAACATCCAATCGTTTAATCCGCGGATTAAAAATGGTCGGATTAAACGAGTTAATTTTAACACGTTTAATCCGTTTAATCCAGCATTAAAGAAATAGCAATTAAAATTTTAATCCAGCTGATTTTTAATCTGTTTAAGCCGACCATTTTAATCTTTAAAGAAATAGGCCCTTAGAAACCTCCATGAGTTACATTTGTACACTCAGCAATTATAAACTGTATCCCATCCCCATGTTATAGGCTGAGCTTAATAATCAGAGTAAATAACTTAACTAATTAGTAATTAAGTAAGTATTTTAATACAATTTTGTACTAAATAGACTGCTTCAGGTTTTCAGCCTGCCTGATGTGAATATTTAAGTGTCAACTTTCCCCAATTATTATTATTCGTTTGTAATGACTAGTCTAAGCGAAATCCCGGTTCCGGTCGGATCTCACAACAATTACGGTGCGGCCGGAAACGAAGGCAGTGGGCCCGGCCCGGATTCGGGAGTTGTGGAAAAGCTGCGATGCGACAGCAACGGCTCGCTGGGCGATATTCCGGCCATACCGAAGATTAAGACGGTTGACATTAACTTTAAAAATCTCAACTATTCTGTGCCGGTGGGAAGCTTTGGAAAGAAAGGTGTGATTTTAAACCCTAAAGTTTAGAAGAGGTAATTAAGCTTACGGTTGCGCCAAAGATGCTGTCACAAAGCATTTTCTCAGCTTTTGCAAAGAATTTTATGTATCACATTAGGATGTGGTTTTTATTTAACTATTGAGTCTTATTTAATCCTTCATTTCAGTTACTATATACATTAATGGCTTTTTATTGCAGAAATGAAGCCTTTGCTACACAATCTTTCCGGTCATTTTCATTCGGGCGAGTTAACGGCCATTATGGGGCCCTCGGGCTCGGGCAAGTCTACGCTGATGAATATTCTCGCTGGATACAAGTATGTCACTTTCCTGGCTAGCTAACTGATTGACTTCAGGCAGGATGATCTATCTTCTGAAAGCCATTGGAACAGATAATGAATGATTTATTATTCACATACCAAATGGGGGTCGTTTGAGACTTCTAAAGTAATCTAGGTCACTAAGTATAATTAGAAAGATGTGGGCATTAAGTTCTATCTAAGCTTTAAATAGTAGCCTTGCAGCTAAAATACCATACGTACCTGAGTATGCTTTCTTTCACCTTAAGTCATTACCCTAAATAGCATTATCTCACCAGCGTACGTAGGTTTATAGCTTTCAAAAGTCTATAAAACTCAAAAATATAAATTAGATACATGCTTATCGAGATTCAGAAGTAATCTCATCTGAATTTCTATGATTCATTTATTTAGTTTTATTTATTTGTTTATTGGGTTGTCCATGTTCACAAAAAGTGAACCCTTTAATTCGGGCATGTCCGTTATTTTTTATTATTTCTCGGCCCCCCCCCCGCCTGTCCCCCCTCTATCTCGAGATTGGCTTTGTCCATGAACGATTTGGCTAATAATTTGCATATGGGTAGGAGTAGGTATGAAGTACTCTGGGACACCGGGTGGATCACCCCGGGTCGCCATGCGAAAGCACTCGATAGGGTGATGCTGAAGTTTGTCAAAATTGAAAGCAGCGGAAACCGCCCAACATGGGCATCATTCGAACGCTCTCTGTGAGTAGATAAAAAGTTGCAATAGTGCCAAAGCACCAAAATGTGCGAAAGATTAGTTACGGAGAGGCAAAACGGTAAAAATAGCCAAAATCAGTTAAAATTGATTAAAATTGATGTCAACTGCTTTAACTTTTGCTGGTGTTGGCCGATTTGGCTGAACTTTGATGTGTGGATTAAGAGTGGGGTGAAGTGCTTCCAGATACTTGGGGAGCCCACCCGGATCAGGGATGCGAAAGTACTCGATACGGAGATTTTGCGTGTGCTCGAAATTGAAAGTGACGGAAACTGCCCAATATAGGGCTTATTTGGAAGCTCGTGTCGAGAGTAGATAAAAATCTCGCACTGAAACTGACATGTCTCCATTAATAAGAGGGAATGAAAGCGACAACCCATTCGTGCAACTTAGCTAGTTTACTTTTTTTATTTATTTATTTATTTATTTATTTATTTATTTATTTATTTATTTATTTATTTATTTATTTGTTTATTTAGTTATTTACTTGAGTATGCTGTGCTGTGGTAGTGTGGTTCAATATTTTAGGATCCGAAATGTGGAGGGAACGATTTTGGTGAGCGGTGAAGATCGGGATCAGCGGCTGTTTCGAAAACTGTCCTGCTACATTATGCAAGATGATGATCTGCTGCCGAATATCACTGTCATTGAAGCCATGATGGTAGCAGCCAGTCTCAAGATCTCGGAGAAAACTCCCCTATCGGAAAAGAAAGATCTTGTAAGAGGAACAGATTGTCAGGAATGAAAAACTTTTTCTCAGATTTTAAAATTTAAAATTTTAAAAAATTTGAAGTTCTACTTTGGTTAGGTAGACTACTGAAATAATTTTCCATCATAGTTAGAGCCTGACTTTTGCGAGTCTCTGAGGTGATATAGTGGTACATCTTTTATTTTCTCCGTTCTCTCAATAGATCAAAGTTGTACTACACTAAGGCTAAGTCCATTTTTCTGTTGACTTTTGGTTTGGTATACGTACTAATTTGAGTATGTAAAGTCAATAATTAGGTCTTAAAGCCAGCAGAAAAAAATTAGAAACCTGAAAAATTTCCATTAAAACTCTAAGATTGTGTGAAACTGCTTTAGGTTATGGAAATCTTGGAGACAATGGGTCTGGCTGAAAGTGTGAACACGATGACCTGTAGACTTTCCGGCGGCCAACGAAAAAGACTCAGTATTGCCCTGGAATTGATCAATAATCCACCTGTCATGTTTTTTGATGAACCGACAAGGTGATAATAAAATGTTGAATTAAATTAAATCCGACGTTACATTAGTGGTTTGAGATAAAGTAGTTGTGGGACATATAAATGCCTAATAATCGCGCAATAAATAAATGAATTAAATACTAAATAAATAAATGATTAAATAATAAATTAATATATTAAGTAATTAACTTAATTATTACTTGTGTAATAGATAAATGATTAATGAAATATGTGCATTAACGAAAACCAATTGTCTATGTAATTTAGTTTTATGTAATTCAGTAATTCAATACTTAATCAAATTATTTAAATTAATCATTAATTATAGTGGTCTGGACTCTTTGTCATGTTGGCAATGTGTGAATTTATTGAAAACTTTGGCTCGAGGCGGTCGCACCATCATTTGCTCAATTCACCAACCGTCAGCAAAACTCTTTGAAATGTTTGATAAGGTAAACATTAAATTTTTTTAAATATTTCTAAATTACCTGCCAAAATTTCTAATTCATTGTGGACTTGATGGAATATTGTTCTGGAGATAAATTCGTCAAACTTTGTTCAGACAAACAGTGAACTTCAAGCTGTAATGTCAGATTTTTTATTTCAGCTTTACCTGCTGGCTGAGGGTAAATGTATATACAAAGGCTGGGTCTCCACCCTTCTACCCTTCTTCAAAAGTCAAGGTCTGCTCTGTCCTCCCTATCATAATCCGGCTGATTTTGGTAATTCTAGATTGCTACCTTTACTTAGAATAAATTACTTCTATCTTATAGTTAGTACTAATTCTTATCAAATGTGGGTACTGCCATCTGTGGGAGGTGTAAAGCCACCACTGAACAGCGGTGACGCAGAGAGCACATAATCATTAGGTAGTTATGACGCATGACGCTAGGCGTTTGCTTTGTTATCGGAGCAGGAACTATGCTCTGCACGCTATCGCCTAACCTCCCTCCACAATCCATCCGACCCCCTCTCACACCGATCCTATGAGGATGGTTAAACCGTTGTCGTAAGGATAACGTGGGGGGGGGGGAATGGGAGGGGCTTTGCAGACTCTCCATTTACCCCACATTATCCTTAAACGACCCCCAGGTCTTGGCCGATAAAAGCGGGTAGACTCCTCTGCGAGAAGGAAAAAGGGGCAGAATCTTTCGTCCAGAAGAGAAAAGGATAGCCCCCTTAGCAATTTTTACCAATAATTTAACATTTTTTCGCAAATTTTAGCGATGTTTTTTAAATAAATTCTTTTAAAATAGCTAAAAAGCGGCATTCTCACTTATACTTCTGGCCAAAAATGTAAAACAATTTGCAATTCTTCCAAATTTTGGGGTAGACCCCTTAAACTTTTGAAATTTTTTAGGACTGGACCCCTCGTCAGAGTCGGGATAGACCCTCCAGATTCGGACCCCATGTTAACGACAGTTAATCAGCTGACAAGCAACGGAGTGACTGAACGAACAGTTACA
The DNA here is from genome assembly GCA_030248195.1 of Trissonchulus latispiculum. Lineage (NCBI taxonomy): Eukaryota > Metazoa > Nematoda > Enoplea > Enoplida > Ironidae > Trissonchulus > Trissonchulus latispiculum. The sequence continues at coordinate 28,148 of JASAND010001249.1, forward strand.
GAAAAATGTGAAAGCACTATTAAAAGTTGGATTTTAATCAGGATTCAGGGCTCATTACGTTACTTTCGATCACATTGTCAACATTTGGAACACCTGTCTCAGCCTAGCTTCGAAACTTTATGTTTCACAGAGAAAAGCAGGGTTTAATGAAAATTTTTGGTGTTTTCAGTGATCGAAGTTGCCTGCGGTGAGTACGGCGACTGGAGCAACCGGCTGGCAGCTGTGGTCGAATCCGGACAGTGTCACAAAATTCAGCAACAATTCCGTGAATCTCAAAAATCCTCCGGGGGTGACTCAGATGAGGAGGGGACCCTGGAATCCGGGGGGTCCCTGGGTGGGACCTCTCTGAAGGCCAGTCAGATGTCCATCTATACCAATGTATCCCTTTCGGAAATTAAGAAGGAAGTTGGTACACAGACGGCAGCGGCCCATTCAGTGTACAATGTCCCCGCTTTTACACAGTCTACCAATGGGTTTCTGGCGTCCACGTGCAAGGTAAACGTAAAGGAAAAACTGAATTAGTAGTGGTTATTCATTAATAAACATAGTATAGTGAATGTGGTTAATTAATAATTGTTGGTGAAGAAAAAGAAGGAATAAGGCAGGTGTAGCTATTTATTCGAATGGTTCTTGGATATGAATCTTTCAAACTGGGCAGCTTACCTAGGTAATTGTAGCTGTAAATTGTCTGTACATCAACGTTACTTTGACACATTTACTTGGTTCCTTCTTAGCTGTATTTTAAACTTCATTTTCTAGCAACCTCTGATCATCAAGTCTCGATCTTTGGACGCTTCAGAGTGGACCACTTTTGCCACGAGTTGCTCCACTCAATTCTCCGTCCTTTTTGTCAGAACTTTCCGATGCATTATACGTGATACGGTACGGTCAAGACCAGTCACCTAAACAATAGACACATTCCACTGAAGCAGTTTAAAGCTGAGATTGTGCCAAAATAAAAAACTTACAAACATCAAATGAGAATCGAGCCGACATTCTTCAAAATCTTTCAAATTTTGACCATTAATCTATGGTTTGAGTGCGCCGGGATTAGTTTCAAACTTAATCTGAATAGTTTCAAAATTAAAATTTACCAAATTCCTTGATCCCAACCTTCCCCTTCGGACTGTCGTAGTGGTCTAATCACCTGATTAAAACAGTGTTGTATATGTAATTAACATTTATTTCTTTTTACCTTTTACCTAATTTTTGTTTCTTTGTTTTTAGAATCTAACCAAACTTCGCTTTATGTCTCACACCCTGGTGGGTTTGACCATCGGCTTGTTGTATTATAAGATCGGTCGGAACGCTGACGATGCCATCAACAATTGTGCTAGTCTATTCTTCTCTTGCCTTTTTCTCATGTTCACTGCTTTAATGCCTACTGTGATGACATGTATGTGAATTAATACCAATGCGAATTAACTAAAGTCTGACCAAAAAACGTAGGGAGCGAAAATAACTTAAAATTAGCAAATTATCGTCTAATCGAACACTAAATTTTTCAGTCACCTGACCCCAGTTGGCTGCTGCTTTCGTTTAGGTTTACATTTGTAATTGATCATAAAAATCCGTGTAATCCATGATGTTTAACTAAATCAAATAATGAATCTGTGAACTAATGGAATGAATGAACTGGAATAAATAATTATAATATTCTTAAATTTGGTTTAATTAAACTCAATTAAATAGTATGTAACTTTAACTGTCTGAGCTATAGGAAGTGAATAATTTATAAATGAATGGAATGGCTTTTATTATGTTTATCTGCTCTGATTTTTGTTTAAGTTCCCCTGGAAATGAAAATCTTCATACGTGAGCACATGAATTACTGGTATAGTCTAAAGTCATACTTCCTTGCCAAAACGATGGCCGATGTCCCGTTTCAGGTACGTGAAGTGAAAATAGCATAATTAGACATAAGAAGTCCTGAAGGCTTTCTCAGCCTTCATTTTTTATAACTTCTCAGCTTTATTTAATCCGTTGTAGTACTATTTATTAAATAGTAAATCGGCTACATGTATATCATGACTTATACCTGATTGACAGTACCAGTTGCGTGCATTCTTGCGGGAGGCGAGTCGAAAAACCGAATTTTCCGGTCTTTTTCGACAAAAATTTATCCCCAAAAACGGACAAAACAAGAATGTAAGTGTGAAAAAGACTCTTGAGGTTGACGATAGGATGAAAATAAAATTGAAAATCAAAATAAATATTCCTTTCGCTTTAAGGTATTTTGTTTTATTTAGATCAAGGTGTTCAAGTTTGTATTTTTCTGTTTAGGTGATGTTTCCAATCCTGTACGGATCCATCTTTTATTGGATGACAGCCCAGCCGAGTGACGCCATTCGATTTATTCTCTATCTCACGCTGGCCATTCAAGTATCCTTGGCCGCCCAGGCTTGTGGCTTATTCATTGGGGCTGCCTGCTCCTTAGAGGTATACAGCTGTAGCAAAATTTAAAAGCTCAAGGCCAAAGGAAGTCTCAAAGTGTGAAATATTCCTTGAAGTTCTTTTAATCCCTACCTGATGGAGCCAACGGGTGCACACGATGCGGTGAAAGCAGCGTGGTCACTTCTGCCCCGGCAGTACCCTTGATGACGCCTCGGGTAATTGCATGCAACAATTATTCAGTGCGAGACCTAGGTCCCACACCCATTTAGATAAGCAAAATTGGGTCTGTCACTACCCCAACAAGCGAAAGCGACTGGGGTGTGGTACTAAGTGAAAAAAGTTCTTTTAATTATTTTTTGACGAAGTTTCTGACAAATGTTAAAACTATTCAAAAGTTAGCTACTTCACTGGTTTACAAAATGGAGTCACTTTGGGTAGTCCGAATATAGAGCTCAGTTTTGGTTATTGACGGGTTAGAGTGGAGTACGCTGGGTTTTTGGGAAGTTGTCCCATTTTAGTTGGCAGCTGAGATTATTTGTGTGTTTAGGACGAGCTATGGTATATATGCAATTTGAACCTAGAATATTTTATATTTTGTGAATGATTGAAAATGTATAACCTGGTTCGGTGAAATCTAATTAAATTTGTCGTGTTCTAAGTTTAAACTATTTTCTGTACCTTTTATTCGATAGGCACGAGAGGAGATCCATGTAGGCATACACTACCGACTTAGAACCTGCAGAATAAGTTGAGTCATCTTTTACGGCAATATATAGGCAAAGCTATATGTTTTTGCAAAGGCTTTGTTGTGTGTGACGTGTGTATGCTCAATCTAAAAAGAATGATGCCAAACCTTTTCAGTGGTACCTAATTCTCTGTTCGCTCCACGAAAATCCGTCAACAGCTAGAAATCTACTAAAATACAAATTTAATTTAAAAAACAACCATCTATTTCGCCAGCTTTTAAACTGTACAGCTGTTTGGGTTCTCCGTACATCTGTTTCTTCGTTAAAGCAGAAACCGGTGTCATAAATTATTCCTAGCTTGAGTATCTTCTAAACAATTAATTGTAGTAATACACACGCAATTTTGTCATAATCTATCTATTTTAGGCTTCCGTATTCCTGGGCCCAGTCACAGCCATTCCAATTCTGCTGTTCAGCGGATTTTTCCTTCGACTCGGCTCCATTCCATGGTACTTTCAGTGGCTCTCTTATCTCTCCTATGTCCGCTATGCCTTCGAGGGTACTCTGGTCACAATCTATGGCTTCGACCGACAGCCGCTTGACTGTGACGACGTGAACGGTACTGCCTGTCATGCTTACAGGTGAGCGCCCGCTGGGAGGAAAACTTAATCGGTATTATCAGCATCGGATAACGTGGCGGTCTGAGAAAAATGCGATGAGCCTTTTGGGTACAGAAAGCTCAGCTATTCTAATTAAACATGTGCAGGGTATTGAGAGTTTAAAAGCGTTTCTTCGAAATGACTAAATAGAAGTCCGTTTTTAAGCGTTTTCGGCAACCGTTTGCCAGGACAAAAATGATTGCTAACTCAGGGAAAATGTCTCCCGTTTATGGGCGTGATGACGTTTCAAGCTCAGAAAAAACCTATAAGGGGACTTGGCGTTAATGTACGGTTATCAGCAGACATTTGCGGAAGACTAGTATCGCGGGAGCGTCCGTCCACCGAGAAAGCTTTGTAGTCTCCGGGGCTCGAACCACCGACGCCAGGATGTTGAATCATCAATATTGTTAAGTTTATTATCCCCATTGAATTGTGATCGATGAGCTGTTCAGATCAAAAATACACTGCACCGATACCAGAGGAAAGACATTGAGCGTTTATGTTGATGTCTCTGCTAATGGTTAATATAATTAATTAGTTAATTAATTTCGCAAACTTTTGTTCCTTGTTTTGCAGAGAACCAAAGACAATTCTGAAACTGCTGGACGTGGACAAGGCCCAGTGGTGGGTGGACGTTCTGGTCTTGTGGGGATTTTTCTTCATCTTCCGAGTGCTGGCCTATTTCACTTTGCGATGGAAAGTTAGACAGGAACGTTGACTAAATCTTGTCCCGTTAGTCCTGCTGACTGTTATACGAATCTCCCCGACTGATGACTGTACAGTGTAAAAATGATCAGAAGTGTGATTTCGTGATGTTGCAATGATATTAACGTTTTCCAATAAAAACGATAATATGCTGTCGTGTAGAAATAATTAAATACCGAATTAAAGAAATTTAATTAGCACTCCTGCACCCGCGACCGGAAAAATTCGCATTTAGGCGCACATAAGCAGCCTAAAGGTGTAAGGGCAACGCCACGTAACTTTCTTCTTCAACTTTTCTACAAAAACACGTTTAAAAGTTTTGCAATTATTTCTTTTACAGCACAATCATTAAGCTTTGATCCGGTGTTATGGTCATGGATTTCCTTCTAATGTCATTGAAAATATTGGAATTAAGCTCAAGTCTGATCGGCTAGAGGACTGGTGGTTTCCATATTTGATCAGCTGTCCTGTCCGATCTTTACCGAATGCAAAACCTCTTAAAAGTATTGTAGACATTCATATCACACAAAAAGTCGGACGTAACTTATTCGCCTTGATTTTCAGTAACTGATTCCACAGTTCCAGTTGGTCGTAGTAGTTATTATTAAGCAGCGACAGCAAAAGTCATTATTACAATAAATCATAAAATTAACATTGACTTAAAAATCATAAATACACATTGATACAGCAGGGAGCAATGTCAGTAATAATACATAATGAATGAAAACTGCGTCAGTACCAAGAAATTAGTAAGATTTGGCTTTCCTTTCCTCCAAGATGGGCTCAAGAAACCAATGTCTAACTGCTACACGGACTGGGATTTTATAAAATTTATAGGGACGCGTGCAATGCCTCCTCTTTTTCTTTGAGTGGTGCCGCAAAGCTTCAGCATATGCTAGTTTCAGTCACTCAGGATCAGGCTGTTTGAAAGCCTTAGTAGTAGGAAAATGCGGGAGCTGGCCCCTCATCAGTCAAAATATCCCCTTAATCCCATCAATCATCCTGATGAGGGGCCAGCCCCCGCATTTTGTTTTGGAGGTAGTAGGATTAATCCAACTACTTTAATTTCATCTTAGGTGTAGGGATTAATCCTCTAGGCCTAGGGACGCTCCGATCTGCTGATCATACCTACCTACCAAGAATGTGCTTTTGCTCAATTCGGCCCGATGAGGGGCCAGCCCCCGCATTTTGTTTTGGAGGTTGCAGGATTAATCCAATTACTTCATTTTGGCTTTGGGGATTAATCCTCTAAGACTAGGGAACCGGGATACGCTCTGTCCTAGCTGACCATACCTAGAAAAACTTTTGGTTTGTGCTTTTATCCCACTGAGGGGCCAGCTCCCGCAATTTCGTTTTGGAGCATAGAGATTTATACAACAGGTGTTTGGGATTAATCCGCAGCTCCCCAATTTGCTTGATAGGATTAGGGTTTAAGATTAATCCCTTGTCTAAGGACCCCCGGATTAAGCCGGAGATATCGAATTTAGTTTACTGGATAAAACCGCAGCTTTGTAAGATTGTAGGATAAGTAGATCAATAAGTTGCGTTAAATTTGGGTTTAGGATTATAGTCGTTTGGTCCTACTGCTGTTAGTAGAACAACATTATGTAGGCCATAAACATAAGATTAAATTTTAATTAAATACAAATGTACAAGTGTAAATCATATTGTTACAGTATTCTATAGATACAAATATCGTGATAACGCATACTGTGTACAACAAGGTCTAGCAACATATTAAATATTTGCATACACCAGCAACATTGTATCTCAAGTCCTCGCAGATTAACAGAGAGGGTCTGTTGGTTTCTGATGTACTGGTCTTCGAAATAATACAATAATCCTGGAAGAACAATGTCATGTAATGATCGCTCAAACAAGGATGTAAAGGTTAAATCAACCTCGCCAATGTCGCATATTTTTTTGATGGTGGAAGAGTTATGAAAAGTGATCCTAGGTAGTTCGTCAACTTCATATATCTGACACACCATAGGACTTAGCGGCTGTCTCCATTGAAATCCGTACACGTAGTCCAATAAAATGTTCATACATTCGTCCAAGGAAGTTGCAGTTGTAGTTGTAATGGGTATTAGTATCCAAATGTCATTGAATTCGTTCGCATAAAACCGCTTTCGTCGTATATCAGTAACAGAGATCCTAGGTGTAGTGTGTTCCAATTCCAAAATAACCCTGGATAATTGAAGTGATGGGGTCGATAAACGTGAATACAAGTTGTGACTATCCGCAAGAACTTCGTGTAAAACGTTTTGTGGGGTAGAGAAAATGGGGGAACCAATCGTTCTATGGGTGTGGTTTTTAAGAACAATCCATAGACGACCAGAAGGTAAAGAGTTGTACCACTGGAAAAGTATACGATAAAGTAATGTAAAAGGAACGATCTTGGTCCATTCCAACAGAATGTTAATAATATCATTTAAAGATGGCGAAGTGAGTGATCGCAGTCGAGAGATTATATAATCAATAGTAAGATCAACCAAGGTAGTCGACATGTTCTAAAAATAATAAATACAACGAGTAGTACTTGTAAACATATATTAAAATGGACAGTTTCAAGCTCAAAATCATTATTGCCATATTTAGTATAGTACAAGTTACAATAGTTTCAATTGGATTCAGCTGTTTTTGTGAATGCAGCTACAAAAAACCTAATGCAACAGTAGAATTGCCTGCTGAACAATTTCATCCAATTACCATTGAGTTGTTGCCGAATGGTGCACTAGGACTAGTTCAAGGTAAACGGCGGAGCAACATTTCATCAAAACAGCTTAGCAAAATGCAGAATTTTATAAAGTTTTGTGTTACGAATGACACAAGATGCAATAAAAAGCCTTCGACCAAGTTGATGTGCCCATTTGTAGCAAGCAGCTACATCCTAACATTATGTTTTGCTGACGACAAGCAAATAATGTACGCTGAGATAGGAGGTATCTATCTAACGAGAACCGATGTACTTAAAATATATGAAGTGTAGCGATGACTAATGAAACCTAGCTCAATGATACTGCAATAGTTAGTTAAACACGCTAATATTGTACGCAAAAGATATTTATCGCTGTCAGTATGGTCAGTAAGTGTACTTTTTGCAACTTGGAATTTACCGATATTATGGAACGGCGTAAACATGTTAGGAAGACCCACGCTAACAGACTATCCAGAACCTGTTGTGGTACTACTTTTAAAACAATGCGTGAGAAGAGAAAACATGACAACACTGATCACTGGATATCACCCCTGAAACTAGTCAGAACTGACACTCAAACTGTTTATGGTACTGATTCCTCCAAAGACATTTCTGACGCCACTTATTTTGTGGATGTTAACCACCACCCTTTAAGTAACTCATACCGCTGCAATTTTTCTTACGGTGGATATGTCTACAGATCTGTCGAACAGTTCTATCAGTCAGAGAAGGCAAAATATTTTGAAGATTGGAAATCTTTTGGCGATATTATTAATGCGTGGACTGCAAAATATGTCAAAGAAAGAGGGATGAACGTAATCGGTTACAACGAGACAGAATGGATGATGGTTGCAGAAAGAATTATGGAGCGTGGAGTTCGAGAAAAGATAAGACAAAATATTCAAATGGAAGAAGCGTTGCTATGTAGTGATACCAAGAAAATAGTGGTGTTAAATGAACATGACAAGTTTTGGTCATGCGGTGCTGGAAATGTTAAAGACTGTGCTGGTGAAGGACAAAATAAGCTAGGAACTATATTAGAAAAGATTAGAGATGAACTTAGGAAAGAAGTGTGTGTTTAGTTGTTTTGTTATGTTATGACTGTTGATGCAGAAAATTAATAAATGTGTACAGTCTTAGATTGATGTAATCATGACACAAAGCTTAGGTTAAAGTTGCAATGGGGAACCCCTCGAGTAATGTAATTCATACTCCATTTTTAAAGTTACAGCATCCATTCACATGTATAGTTGCTGCGCCAACTAAGGCTGGTAAAACGACATTTGTCACCAAGTTAATAAATTTTTCTGAACAAATGATTGACCCACCTCCGCAAAGAATAATATGGTGTTATTCTGAATGGCAATCAGCTTACGAAGATATGACACAAGTAGAATTTTTTCAAGGTATTCCTGATACCAAGGACTTAAAGACTGGGATACCTACACTTATTGTGTTTGATGATCTAATGACAGAAGTTCAAAACAACACAAAGCTAATTGAATTGTTTACCCGGGGGTGTCACCATTGGTCATGCAGTGTAATTCACATTACGCAAGATATTTTCTTTGACAAAAAAAGAACGAGTCGTATTAATGCTCAATACATTGTTCTAATGAAAAATCCTGCAGACAAGTTAACTCCTGTGAACATAGCAAAACAAATGTTTCCTGGTCGGGTTGAAGGCTTCATGAAAGTGTTTAATCACGCTACAAATAAACCACATGGATATTTGTTAATAGATTTAGATCAGAATACGCCTGAAGAATATAGACTCAGAAGTACCATATTTCCAGATGAGCCCAACGGTGTTTATAAATTAAAAAATACATAAAAGAGATGAGAAAACACGAAACCTTCCCAATATAATGGCCAAGCGTTTCGAAAAAAATTCTGATTTCCTCAGAGTGTTGTGCAAGTGTAATTCGAAGCAGAGATCTGGTATCATAGAAAACTCAAGTGCGGAGTTAATAAAAACTATATGTGACTGTGTTGAAAATGTCCTGTCGAGCAATGTGCAGTTGCCAGAAAAAGATATAAAACGACTTAAACGTCACAGAAAAATACTGCGACAGCTACGAGATAAGAACATAAACATATCAAAGAAAAAGAAACTCATTGTGCAACGTGGTGGATTTTTACCTGCGTTACTAGCACCTTTGCTGGGGGTTGTTGGCGGACTTGTCACTGATTTGGTGCTGAAAAGGTGATGGAGTATTCTATACTGGTTAGACCGGACTATTTTGAAAAACACGAAAAGGAAGTGGAAATGGATCTAAAACATTCAATGAAAAAGCGTAAATTTCCAGATGATGTCAAACTTGCCATGTACAGGCAAAATAACTATCATAGACGTCTGCTTAAGGAAAAAGGCCAAGAGATTCGTGTGAAACACCCAAACATTGCAGAACGCAAAATTGAACCATCACAAACTATGCTAAACCCGATGATTGAGGCATTGCCCAAAAGACTGCAACCGATAGCAGAAAATTTGCTGGATCATCTACAGGCAGTGACAGATTTCAAAGTTAATGAAAAAGGAGAGATTTCGTATAAGGGGAAGGATGCGCCTGGATCTCGAATTACAGATCTTATACATGATTTTGTAAGGAATCGTCCAACCAAAAGTCCTGCCGTTGGATTTCATCTGTTCACTGAGGTATTACGTGATACTAATGTTCCTAGAGAATTCATTGGTAATCCTGCCCGATGGCAATTAATAAAAGATCCCTATGTTACCCCAAGAAGACCAGCAGCTCAGCGAATTGAAGCATTACGTACAAGACATTTGCAATCTGGAACAGGATTAGCACTGAAAACATTGAAATGGAAGACACTTTAAGTTACTATTTTTATGATCCGAATAGTCCGGTTGCGTATTCAGGTGAACGTAAATTGTATAGTTACTTGAAAAATAAAATTAATGGTGTTAAGCTTACGGATATTAAGAAATGGTTAAAAAAACAACACACTTACACCATACATAAACCTATTCGCCGTAGATATCCCCGACGTCGTTATTTCGTTGACAATATTGATAAGTTGTGGCAGGTAGATCTTGCTGATATGGCCAGAATTGCTGACGATAACGATGGTAACAGATTTTTGCTAACCTGCATTGACGTATTTTCAAAATATGCGTGGGTAGTTCCTGTTAAGTCAAAAAGTGGAAAGGATATTTTTAGCGCCTTTAAAGAAATTTTAAACTCCAATAGAAGTCCTGAGATGCTACAGTCAGATAGAGGAAAAGAGTTTCAGAATGCGCAATTTCAGAACCTACTCAAAGCTCACAATATTCACTATTATACCTGCGATAATCCCGATATCAAGTGCAGCATTGTTGAACGATTTAATAGGACAATAAAGACAAAACTTTGGAAGTATTTCACAAAGTCGAGAACCTATAGGTATGTGGATGTACTACAAAAACTCGTCGACGGATATAACCATAGCAAACACAGAAGTATTGGAATGACTCCATTGGACGCATCTAATCCAAATAATCACTATAACGTGTACAGCAAACTGTATCCAGACCAGCCTGTGCCACGGCCAAAATTGGCAGTGGGAGACATTGTTAGAATAAGCAAAGCGAAGGGAATATTCGAGAAAGGGTATTTACCAAATTGGTCCGAAGAGCTATTCAAAATTGTAAAGGTAACGTCTAATGCATATCCTGTCATGTATCAGCTTACTGATTTGCAAGATGAGCCAATACAAGGCGGCTTCTATGAGCGAGAGCTCCAGACTGTGACAAAACCTGAAAGCTACTGGGTAGAGAAAGTCATAAAAAGACGGCGACGCAAAGGAAAACAGGAATATTTCGTGAAGTGGTTAGGATATCCTGAAAAGTTCAACAGTTGGATAACTGAAGATGATGGATTTTTACCTACAACTACCTAGTAACACTGGCGACTATTTAACTAATAAATTGAACGACTTTCGAGTTAAGCTACCGCATCGAATCGATCTCGACGGTGAATGGGAGGTAGCCCTTGTAGAACTGATGTATCCTGTGACATGGAATACTTTTAGAGAAGAAGCCAGTCCTGAAATCTACATAGCATTCTCTCATGGTACGTCGAAAACGAAATATCTACCACTACGATATTACACATCAATTGTAGAATTATGTGAAGTCATCAATCATACGTTAATTACAATGACAAATCGAGAAGGCCAACCGCCAGGAGTGAGGGTTGAATTTGATCAGTATACTCATCGAGTTAACATTATTTTCGAGAGGGAGAGAGGAAAGTCTTTTGATATTGTAGATCTAAAATTTGGTAGCAGACTTCAGTATATACTTGGGTTTGGAGAAGGAGACAATCTGAATCCTCAAGGTGTAATTGAAAGGGAGTCACCGATGCATGTAAACAAGAAGGAGAAAGTTATCGTTGGTGGCGGAGAGCCCGATATGAAGGCTGGTTTTTATTCAATGTATGTATACTGTGACTTAGTTGCTCCTCAAATAGTCGGAAACACCATCGTTCCGCTGCTCCGGATTGTCAACACTACAGGAATACACGGAGAATTCATTGATAAAGAGTATCTCAATCCTCACTATGTTCCAGTACTTAAAAGGGAATTTGAATCGGTCGAAATTAATATATATAATGACTCTGGACAGCCAGTTGATTTTGCTTACGGAAAAATCTATGCAAAGTTGCACTTTAGGAAGGTGAGACCATGAGAACTGTCTACTATCCTGAGCAAGTCAAAACGTGGGAAGACGTGTTACTGCAAACAGGTGGAGCTCTACCTACGTATGCAGGACACCCTTACCAAAGAGGAGAAGGAATCGGTAGTTTTTTTAAAGGGCTGTTTCGAGCAATTTGGCCAACTGTCAGAAAAGTTGGCATTCATGTGGGAAAGGAAGCCCTTAGAACAGGCAGCGATGTGGCTAAGGATTATCTCAATAAGGGAGAAGACATAAAAACATCACTGAAAAAGCGCAGTAGGCAGGCAGTTGGACGCACTCTGAGCAAATTTGGGGAAGATTTGCAGCAAGAAGGTGAAGGTCTTGGTAGCAGATTAACAGCAAAAAACATAAAAAGGATTAAAAAACGACGGAAACTTAACACTGACGTATTCAGCCATGGCTAAGCAAGTGGATGCACAATCTTATCCTGGGTTTAAGAGCGAACTTGACCTATTTTCTCTTCCACCTAGTCAAGTTGCTATCGAAAAGGGCTATTGGGCAGAATATTATCCTCAGAATCCTATAACAGACAGCGGTCCGTACAGGATACACATACCAAAAGACTCGTTTATGTTGGATTTAAATAAAAACTACCTGTATGTACAAATAAAAATTGTGACTAAAGATGGCAATGATTTGCCATATCCAACAAAAGCTGATAAAACTCCAGACCCTGATAAGGTCGATGTCTCCCCCATAAATTTAATAGGCTCAACCTTGTTTGAACGAGTAGTTATGAAGCTAAGTGACAAAGAAATTGAAAACACTGGACCTCTGTACGCGTATAAGGCATACCTGGAAGTTTTGCTAAATTATGGCCGAGACGCTAAATCTAATCATCAACAAACAGCTATGTTTTATAAAGATAATCCGCTGAAATTTGATGACTTGACTTCTGATGCAATGAAATGGAGAGGAAAGCCATTTATCAAAAACAAAGGAGTTGAACTGCTAGCCCCGTTGCACTGCGACTTATTTAAGCAGGACAGATACATGTTAAGCGATACGGAAATGTCGATTGAACTTCATAGAAATGATGACAAATTTGTTTTAATGAGTGACGGTACAGAATATAAAATCAAGGTGGAAGACCTAAGATGGTACGTCTGGAAGATCAAACCACAAGAATCCCTAAGTTTGGCTATAGAAAATGTTCTACGCGGCAACCATGCAGCCAAGTATCCTATACGTCGAATAAAAATGGTGACTCGACACCTGGCCGCAAACTCTCAGACTGTGGTGGAAAATTCCATTTTTTCTGGTCAACTCCCCAGACGAATCGTTTTAGTAATGGTTGACTCAGAAGCGTTTAACGGTTCCTTTAAGGCGAATCCCTTTAAGTTTGAAACCTGCAAAATCAGCGAATTGTCACTAAAATGTGGAGATGAGTACATACCCAAGCATCCAATGAGGATGGACTGGAGTGATTTCAAATATAGTGTACCCTATATGTACCTATTTGAAGGAATTAACATGGCCAATAACGATAAGGGGATTGATATTACATATAAAGACTTCAATGCTGGGTATACAATTTTTGTGTTCAATCTAACAGCAGATAACGTGGATGGAAGCGCAATGGAACTTATCCGAGAAGGAGATCTTTCACTCTATATGCAACTGAAAGAGCCACTTAGCAATCACTTACAAGGAGTAGAAATTATCATATATGGAGAATTTGATAACTTAATATCCATCGACATAAACAGGACACCATTTTTTGATTACTCAATTTAAAGTTAATAAATATGTTATGTTCAGCTGATCTTAATTATGTGCTGAAAATGCTATGAATACTTTTACTTGCTGTAGCCGTATCCCCAGAACAGTTATATATACTACCAGGAAGAGAATCTAAATGTAACCGTGGTTGATGATAATGGAGCTATGAAAACTTTGATACTTCAGTTAGGAAGTAGATAGAAGTAAAAATGCTACGATAGAAAATGCAGACTACTTGTATAAAAGATTAGCACTATGTAATCTCCACCTCTGCGTGGAAGGAATACAACGATGGACGCAGCCAGGTTGTACCTACGTTGAGTGGGATCACCGCTGGGAATTTTGCTACGACTCCAATCGAAAATTAGTATACCTTCACTATAAAATGACAGATCTTAATATTAATAAAAGCAGTCATATGGAACTCATTAGATGGGCACTAGAAGGTTACTATGAATAGTTTAGACTTAAGTCGAGTCGCCAACGCTGATCCATATCTGCGTAAACTCTTTCTGGGTGTGTTCCCTAGTGATCAGCTACCAACGGTGCAACGCAGACCGGCATGTTTTATACTTAATACGGATCCATCGACAAAGTCTGGAGAGCACTGGCTTGCTATGTATTTTGACACTTATGTGGAGTACTTTGACAGTTATGGACTTGAACCTATACAGGCCTGTATGCAGTATAAACCGGAAAAAGTAAACAAATACTGTTTGCAAGACTTTGATACTAATGTTTGTGGTGAATTTTGTATATATTTTTTGAATAAAAGATCACGTGGCTATAGCTTCGAATCAATAATAGACTATTTAAGGAAGCGAGGCGATAAAAACGATACCATAGTTAAGAACTTTGTTTATTATTTATTCAGACCTTCATCACAGCAACAGTTACTTACACAATATTGTCAATATTGTCGGTGTCGTAAAGATGCAAATAGTCAATGTAGTCTTTTCGGGCAAATTTAGGGAAAGGATATCTCTTTGTGAGTTAGAGAACGCCATCTACAATCCTCAAAGGTTCAGTGGTGCCGTTTTAACGCAGAATGGGAGCACGTTTCTTCTTTTTTCTAATGGCAAATTTGTTTGTTTGGGATCAAAGTGCGTTGCCCAAGGGAGGAGGTCTATCGAAATGATGGGTGAATGTCTTGGCAGTGGTATTGACCAGTGTCGTATTACCAATATAGTCAGCGCAGGTAAAACAGGATACGCAGTCAATCTTCATTCGTTATACCAGTTAATAAGACGGTATAATCATACTGTTCACTACGAACCGGAACTTTTCAGTGGGATTACTTGGAAGGATAACGGCGGCACTGTTAGACTTTTTCATAACGGTAAGTTTTTCGTAACGGGTGTAGTTGATGAAACAAATATTCCATATATATTCGATCGGGTACAAAATGTGTGTCTATCGTCACGTAAATAATGTCAATCCGTCGGAAACGCAGTCACGATCAAATGTCTTTGACGATTGTAAATGACGACGACTCGGCTGACGCGTTTTTTCGTGTAACCGCGTATTCCAACAGGATTCTCAAACATCTTACGAAATATGATAGTTCTTCTGGGATGGCGAATGATCACTTCGTCAGGATCTGTACAGCATTGTTCCAATAATTTCATAACTTTGGAATCAGTTTCAATAAATCTAGACGCTAATTTGTCCTCAGTATCTACGCCATATTTAACAAATAAATGATGATGAATAGTTACAGTGGCAAACGATTTACGAAACACATTATTATTAATGGCAACACATGGACGCAGACAATTTTCATCCGTAACATTCATAACCCTAAAGATATACAATCAGCATTATTTCAACAATCAGACATGATATCACAGTGGCCATACGCGATGGTCGATTCTGCATCAAAAAGAATATATCGTTTGTCATCAAATCCAGACAAACTTGACTTGTTTTGTAATACAGTATGTACAACAGAACCTTCACTGCGGATAAATTGCATTGGATGTTTAAGTCGCACTCCCTCAAAAAGAACTGACTTGTACATTAGATGTTTGATACTACGTGTAACAACGGACTTCTTCACACCCTTTGCTCGCTTTTTCTCTTTTCCCTGGGAGTCCAAAATACTATACATTTTTGCTCTTAGCCCCACAAATTCTGAAATAGGAATAGAACTCATTTCATCCTTAAATTTTCCCATAACTTTTTTATTGGAATCAGAAAACGCAAAATGATCTTTCGGATAATCAGAAAAATCAAATAAATGATCATCCCGTACCATATCTCTATATATATCCGGTGTTACAATGTGGTAACATAAACTGTCAGTGTCGGTGAATAATAATTTTGCTTCATTGCAGTATTGTGCCTTAATATAATTGTAATGAAAATCATACATTAAATATTTTGACAAGTCTAATACTGTAAATCCAACATATATAGGTTTACATAGTTTAGTTACAGATCTTCTCATTTTCACAGCAAAAAGAGAGTCAGACACTAACTTAAACCCTCTGTACTGGGTTTTACAGGTTAGCTTTAGTAGTTTTTCTTCAGAACAAACAAGTTTAATGTCTATATAGTTCCGGATGTTTTCCATCGTTTTTCCGAAGACACTATTATTGAACAGTTTGAACAAATCCTTTTCAAACGCACTGGTTGCCTGTTTTCGCATTTCTGTGTTGAACATGATATAAGGTGCTAACCATGATTCCTGAGTAAATGTCAATACCCGATGAATCTTTTTCAATTTTAGTCCCAAATCCAAATATAACTTGAGATTACGGTAATGTACGGTATACAGTTTCTTATTGAAAAGATTGGGTACTAATTTTCGAGAGTTGACAGTGGACACTTTTATCTGATCTTTAAGTTGGACACAGTACGGCGATAACATCCCAGATAGCGTTTTCAAGTTTCTCAGCAGCGACTGGATAGTCGTTATGAGTGTCGTGTAGTTCATCTGGATAATCTAGATCAACTTCCAAAATGTATCCATTTGAATCGCTGTCCGAAATGTCCAGTACATTTAACGACTGGATTTCATTGTCCGTCATCCATCGAAAGTTTCCAACGGGTAATTTCTGTGTCATTGTCCAACCATAAAGATTATTGGCGTCTAAGTAGATAATATAGCTGGAAGGTTTTGATGGGTCGTAATCGTTCAATAGAGAATTATTTGCTTTCGCATAACGATGAGTTATTGTCGATACACCTCCGCGAATTCCATTTTCCATAAACGTATACATATCCGGATCAGTTAATAGTTCTAATTTGACGTCGGTGAACTTTGTAGAGCGCAGAAGAGAGAGAGAGAGAGAGAGAGGCCCACCTAAAATGATGGCGCAGTATAATACTGAGCAGGATCTAACTGATAGTTTACCATACAAAAGCTAAAGTTTTCGAAAACATCGCTCAAGAGTAATACGTCACTAATGAGATACAGGTCGTGGTATTCTCCCAACGATTTAACATTGAACGTTTTCCATAC